>JBBPQI010000058.1:0-15326 GCA_038092445.1 Gyrodon tennesseensis | reverse complement strand
GTATGCCCTCCCTTTGCTTTTATCACTGCCTTTAGTCTTCTAGGCATGCTTTCTATCAATATTTGACATTCCTCAACCTCTATCTTGCCCCATTCCACAACAATCCTTTTCCAAAGCTCCCAAATCTCTCTTGGTGGTGTCCCATAGCTGTTGAGCTTCTTTTTAAGAATTTGCCAGAGATATTCAATGGGATTAAGGTCTGGAAATTGTGCTGGCCAATTAAGAACCTTGATACCTTGAGATTCTAGCCACTCCTGGGCTCTTTTAGAGGTGTACTTGGAGTCATTATCTTGTTGAAAAATAATGCTCTTCTCAGAGATTCCAGAATTTTCTGTAGTAGAAAGCAGATTGTCCTCCAAAGTGGAGACATACTGCTTAGCATTCATCCTCCCTTCCACCTCTGCAAGGATTCCCACTCCATTCCAGCCCATGCATCCCCAAACCATCAAGAAACCTTCTCTAAACTTTACTGTTCCCTGTATCTCCTTGTCTTGCAAAGGTTTTCCTGCTACTTTCCATACATACTTCCTTCCATCTGACCCAATCCTGTTAATCTTGGTCTCATCTGACCAAATTACCCTAGTTCAGTCTTCCATAGTCCAGTGTTGGTACTTGAGAGCAAAGGCCAGCCTATGTTTCCTATGTCTAATAGACTAGAGTGGTTTTTTTTCTTGACTATAGCCTTTAAAGATGCAGACTTTAGCACATTGCAGACAGTTTGGGAAGAGACTGGAGAGAAGAGGGTAGAATTGATGAGATGGGTTGCTTGGACAGCATTTTTAACCTTGCCAGAGGTAATACTAGAGACAATTCTCCTTCTATCAGTAGAAGAAAGCTTGGAAGGAGGGCCTAATTTGATGTTTTCCTTGCCTGGGTGAATCTCTTTTATAACCCTGGCCACAGTGGACTTTCCCAGACCAGTTTGGGAGGATATTTTCCTAGCAGAAAGGCCAGATTCAGAAAGAAACAGAATATTAGCTCTAATAGAGGCAGAAATAGGCTTCATTGTGAAGTAGGGTTAGCCAGATGGTATCCCTGCACTTTATAGTGCTCAGAGTTATGTAAGTTACATAATGAGACAGGGTTGAAGCACAGGATTCATCAGAACATTATGTTATTTACCAAATAATGACTAATAACATCATAGTCAAATAAGTATCCCAATGACATGACATTTTAATATGGTTATATCTTAGTGCCATGGCAACCAAATCACATGATTAAGGGCTCATCTTCAGGGCAAGGGTTAGGGCTATTGATGACCCTGCAAGGGTTAGAGCTAATTCATCTTGGTTCTCTTGCAAATGTCAAGTCTTTCCCAAATGGCCCAATATCAGGACACTTATTTGAGCCACTGTAGTTTACTAAGATTTCACTCAAATTATTGTTCATCTTCTAGTAAATCTGGTTCTTCACTATCTAAGTCATTTTAATCAATGTTCTGCTTATGAACTAATAGCTTCAGGGTGTTTTTTTGTATATATAATATAACTCAAAATGCAGCTATAAAGCATGCAAGCTCTGTTTCATCTGGCTTAGCTAGTATGTAACTGCTTCCTTTTATTTGTCTGACTACTTTGTATGGTCCTAGATATCAGAGTTTTGTTTTTCTATTTAGTTTCTTCTTAATGGCTATGTTTCTGATATAAATTAATTTTCCAAAAGAATAATGTCCATATACCAATTGAATTTCAAAATGTTTTTCAAATTGGTACTTAGACATAAGGCAGGATTCTTATAATGTTTGCATGGCTTTGTCCATGTTATCTTCATATTGTTCTATCTACTTGATATGCAAGGCTAACAATTCTTTATGTGAAATATTATCTCTGAATTCTTTAATCAAGAAAATTGATTTCCATAGGTCAAAGGGTAATACAGGGTCTGTTTCATGTAATGGAGAAAATGCAAAGTATCCTATAGATCTTCTCACTATAATGGTATCCAGCCACTGGCATATAACATTTGGGCCCAACTTGACCCAGAGTCCATGTTTCATCTCACTACATAAATTCCCTAACAAATGTCATCCATGTAAGTGCCATCTACCATCTACTTTCTGGTACTTAATAACATTTGTAGTCACAAGAAGAACCTCAAGGTATTGTCTAGCCACAATATCAGCAATGAGTTATTCTGCTAGCATTACTATGCTTTCAGTTGAACAAGCCTTATCTCAACCATGTCCAGAGCTATCTGATAATGTGACATAGTGACATTACAATATAATATCATTGTAATCATTACCAAGAATATAAAAAAAAGCTAAAAAAGAGAAAACATGAAATCTATTACTCTATATTCACCATTAACACTGTGCCAACAAAGACTGGGAATACAACACTAGTTAGGAAGGCCATTCATGCTGTAATCTTATTCATTTTCAGTGAAGGTAAGTGACCTTTTTATTTCATCCATTTATAATTAATTCTACTCAGAAAAAGTGATATATTGTATATATCATTGTCCCTCAAGTATAATAGACAATTTTGTCAACTCAATGACATCTGCTATGTCAGGATCTTATAAGTACATCTTCAGAACTTTGGAGTTTCAGATAGATGAGTGTTTGACTTTAGCTTATGTGCTATGCCAAGTATCAGTTCAGCTTGTATTTTGGAGTAGAGTAGAATAGGTTCAGAGGAAGACTAGAGTTGGATTGGAAGATTATATCTAAGTCAGATTGAAGTCCATATCCAGATCAATTACAAGCTAAGTTGTACAGAAGTCAGAGAGAGTTTATATATGAAGGTGGAAATGGATTAGTAATAGAGTTACAGAATAGATTGGTAAGTAAGAAATAGAGTCAGGATATACAAAGAGAAATGGAATCAACAGATACAAATGAAGTTTCTGGCCACATTAAAATGGGCACTAAATCACAAGATGCATCCAGGGAGTCAAATCCCTATGTTATTTACTCAATAATGACTGACAACATTAGAATCAAAAAGTATGCCAATGACATGTTATTTTAAAATTATCATATCTTAGTGTCATGGCATTCAAATGACATAACTAAGATAGAGTTGAAGAGCTATGGGTTAGGGCCTTTAGGCATTTTGCAGGTATTTGTCCTTATTTGTTGTGGTTCTCTCACAAATGTAAATTTTTTCCAAAATGGCTCAATATTGGGACACTTTTTTAAGCTACTGTACTGTACAACAGGATCATATAATTTTGCCACTTTCAGTATGGAATTTCTATCCATCCAGCTCCTGCAAAGCCATCTACAAGCTTACAAATAATATTCAATCAAGGTAAAATTAAAATTTGTCTGGGAAACTTTAATCATGCTGTTAAAAAAAATATGCTAAGTAATCATTCAATAAAAATGCATAGAAGGCATGACTACAAAGATATTCTTGCCAAAACCTCATGAACCATATGAGGTAATATATCCATCATATTATATAAGCATGTGCTTGGAATTTCAGATGGTACAGCTTGTACTTTAGTAATTACTAAGCAGAATTAGCAAGGCCATAGATAATCCAGGAGAGCATTCAGCCCAGATGAACAATCTGGTGATGACAAGCAAGATGGAGAATTGAGTGGTTGAGATTAATGACATAACCTGGCTGATTAGAGAACCATTTGGATTTGCCAGTTCCAACACAGATTATTCTGACACTCTAAGTTCTAAGCAATTCTGGCTCTGATGCTTCAGAATTATAATTGTGAATTTCACACTCTGGAACCATGATCCTGAAGGTACTTGGAAACCCCAGGAAGGGCATTTGTCATACTTAGACTTTTGACTAGTTTATTTTTCTTAGTCAATTGTTATTTCTTCTATCTGAAGCATTTGTTATACATTTTCTTTGGGGCCATGGATCCAACATTATAAAGAAACCTCAGCCTATAGTATACATATTTGATCACTCACTGACAGATATCTCAGACATATTTCCCATGTTGGAGATATAGCATGTTATCACCATGGTATGAACCCTTTAGCATTTCAATGATCTACAATGGAATTGACTCTTTTGAGCTATCTTCTGCATTCACTAAAGAGTACATATTAGATGATATTCATGTAGAGCAGCCATGAATTTGATGGTCATGGTTTCATTACAGTTCCAATTTGGGCCATTAAGATGATACTTTGACAAACATAAGAAACATACCATGCCCTTGTTATTCAAAATGTGACTCTGGAAGTTATTCTAAAAGATCATTAGCTGTAAATTACACTACAAATTTCAAAGGCAATTCCAAAGAATGGATTACAAGATATGTGATTATATATCTATGTCATTTCCTGTATAGCCTGAAATGAACATTCTGGAATCTGTCTTCATTTTCTTTTCCCTCCATGCTATCTGATAGATAGTCTATAAAGTAAAAGTCATGCAACTGATTCACAGGTACAGATCATATATAGCATAGCATTCTAGAGCAATGAGTACTAATCATTCTCCACACATATCCAAGATACCTTGCCTTCCCAACTGTTCTTGATTCTTGCTTGAACATTCATGATAGTCTTGTACTTCAGATAATGTGATATAGAAACACCTCATGGATTGTAGCTAAGAAGGCCATATACCAGTATCTCACTATAAATAACCTATTCCATGTCCAATATTCATCAGAAACAGAATCTTATATTATCATTTCTGCCTTTTCTGCTCACCTTGGTACCAGCATCCTGTTGCATGAGAATCACAGGACAGCTGGAGAGAAGCTCCTGCTTCCCTCTAAATACCTTCAAAAATGTCTTCTTCACAGACATGTTCTTGCAGTAGAGTAAGACACAAAAGTTGTTTATTATGTCTGAAAGCATGGTTGGATTCATAAAGGTCAGTTTCAAGCCAACCAAGTGGTTAGTGCCAAGGGTTCAAGATCTGTTCTGATAGTATCACAGTTACCTTCTCATCAAGATCTCCATGTCCTCTCTACTTTCCTTTATGTGAATAGTAAATCTGTAAATCAAGGCTATTATGCCAATGAGAGGGCTTGAAGAAGACCTGATGTATTTCTGTAACTCCTCTGACAAATACTGAGTTACAACCTTGAGATCACTATTTGATAATTTGAATTCAATTAATTAATCTAAAGAACCTATCTTAAATAAGAGATTGCTTTTGACTTTCAAAGTGGTGCTATTTCTTCCACATATGACTTCTCCAGTCTTTACCATATTATAGCTTTCTATAATGATCAAGACTGGAAGGTCCTTTTCCTTTGGACATCTCTGTCTCTTCATATGTGGTCTTTCTATTTCAAGAGTGACCTAATTGAAGCACATCTTGAAATAAAAGGCATTAAAACAACAATGCAAATGAAATTTGATTTAATTTCAGAAGTGAAACCTCTTATCAGGTTATTCCAAAGGTCTCCATATATATTTTCCAGTGGTGCTTTCAATTGCATTTGAAGTGAAAACTGTTAAATGTCTTTCAAGACAAATAATATCCATAACAAACCTGTCATGCTCCAAGCATGGAAAAGACATCTTTGATTTTATTTCCAAACTCTTCATCTTCATCTAAATTGAGCATAGTGAATGACAGTGACAACAATTAGTCATGTGTTGAGTATTGAGAGACTCAGTGAGGAACTAAGGCTGAGGAATGAGATCTAGATAATAAATGCAGGTAGATTGCATAGATCAAGGTTAGAGTTACAGAGAAGCTGTAAAGCAGCTTAAATACAGTACTAGCTGCTTTAGAGCAGGCTAGGATAAATATGGTAATATATCTAAATAGATAACCCATCTTCCAAGGTTAAATGGGTAAAACTGGATTGAGCTAAATAGAAATGGGCAATAACAGATGGGTGAAGTAGGATTATGAGGCTATGTATGAGAGAATATAGCTAAGAAGAATTATTCATGAGAGAATTAATGGTATGTCTGTGAGAGATCAATGACACACTTGTGAGAGAGTAAATAGATAGAAAAGGAAATCATACATAATCAGAAGTAGTCCAGATCCTGTGTATGCTCAGTGTACAGAAACTCTGCTCAAAGAAAGTCTGGGATAGGATCATTGGTTTGTAAGAGGTTCCAAAGGAAGTCCTCTGGGGTGGGGAAGGGAGTTGGAAGAGAAAAAGTAGGGGGTCCTTTCAAAACCATAACAGCAATCTCATAGTGTTCTTCATGTTAATGTATGATTTGTTTCTCAACCTTATATGCAAATGAATACCTTGCATTTATACAACTATCTTTTCATTCATACTCACACTCAAATGTTAATTCACAATAATTTCAACCATGATATGGAAAGATGAGGTAAAAGAAAACAAAATTGTTATTATCAATTATAGCTATCTTTTTCTTCAATTTTATGACCTAAAGCACCAGATCATTGATTCTAATAATAAGCCATTCTTTCTTCTAAGCATCCACAATGTACTTCTAATCTATAATTAGAACATGGTCACTCAGGGCACTGATAAGCTACCTCAGGCCTTCACTTTTGTTCTGCAGAGCTTGATTCCATGATATAGCTAATTTTCCTTATGAAAAGTAAATGGAAAACTTGCCTGAGTATTTTTTGAGGAAAAAAAAAAAAAAGTGAACATGAGATAACATATTTCATCAAGGCACATGAATTACATGCCCACTTCTCATTTGTAAAATCAGAGCCTTCAGACTTGAGCCTATTGAGAAACTGGTGTCTCTTCTGTCTTTTCTGTTTCTTCTGTCTTCATCTTCCTTATCACTCTCAATAAACTTGCTAAACTTGAATTTCTTTTTTTTTCTTTGATGTTAACAGTTTCTCTTCTTGTCTCTCTTCTTGTCTCTTATGCTTCATCATTCTGGCATTGCTGGCATTTAATAGAACCTTAGATGCCTTGACCACTATCAGCTTTTTATTTCCATTGCTTTTGATATGCCCAATTATAGGATTACTTGTGGCTTCTCTGCCTACAGCATTTTCAATAGATGTGAATAATCACTTGTTCAATAATTCTTTGTTGAGATTAGAAGCCTTCATAGAAATTGACTACATTTTCAGTTATTCCAACTTCCATGCTCCTATAGCCTGAATAGATCAACTTATCAGACAGTGGTGGCACTTTCCATCACACATTAGCTCTCTTGAGTTCAAAGAGTGTATCTACCAAGCTAGAGCAGGGTTTCTAAGTGAACACAGGATTAGAGGTAACTACAGAGCAGGGCTAATACTTATATAGAATAGGTGGATTGGAGAGAAGTACATGAATACTTAAGTACAAGTCTAGAGGGTCAGAGTTGCATTTCTGGGCAAGAATACACTGGAGTTTAAGAATCTAAAGATCAGAGGATGGTCCAGAGGACCAAAGAAACAGTATATGATACAAATATTCAAGCAGCATACATTCTATATAGTATTACAATATTATGATCTGCAGCTTTCACTTGGTAGCATTGGTTCCAAAGTTAATCACAATCATTATAAAGTCCAATGGCTTCTTACTAATTTAGCATGGCTTAGGAAAAACCATGAGATGCATAGTTGATTATCTTCAGCTTTGTTGTCAAATGCTCAGATTAGAAAAAGTAGGGAATTCTTCATCAACCATAACAGGAACAATACTTCTTAAAGGCTAAGCACACATTTGCTATTGCTTGTCAATAGTATTATACTAGGCCTGGTGATTTGCATTAAATCAGTTACATACATGATCAGGTTCTTTCCACCAAAAATACAAGTTCTATCACTTGCAGTAGTTAGAATCCTCCAATATCCTAGGATCAAATGACCCTTCATATGATCTACATACAACATCAATAATGAGATTAGTAAAGAATAGTGTAAAAAAGATAAGGTTATCTATAAAAATTGATTGGGCTGGCCTTTCCATGCCTGGCCCTGCCCCTGAAGACTTCCTTTGGAGTCTCCTTCAAATCAATAACTCCATGCCAGAATCCCTCTGAGCAGAGTTCCTGCATATTAAGCATATTTAGGACCTGGACTACTTCTGAGGCTATACAATTTTCTTTTATTTATGTTTACCTTCTCATGGACATGTCATTGATTCTCTCACAGACAAATCTCCTTGGCTATGCTATCTTACACATAGCCTCATAATCCTATCCTTTCTATCTGATATTGCCTGTTTCTATTTTGTCCAATCCAGTTCCTTCCATTTATTCTGGAGAAATAGGTTATCTTAATAGGTGTATTACTATATTTATCCTAGCCTGCCCTAAAGCAGCTAGTACTATATATAAGCTGCTTTACAGCTTCTCTGTAATTTAACCTTGATCTATGCAATCTACCTGTGTCTATTATCCAGATCCTCAGATTCCTCTAAGAGATTCATTCTCATCTTAGAGTCCTTATCCTCTCCTCAATAATCTCATAGGTGTCAAGACCTGACAACTCTTAAACCTCTTTTGGCTGTCTCTTCTTTGAACTCACTGAATCTTGATTAAATAGAGAAAGCTTTCTTAAGCTTTTAGTCCCTTTGGCGTATCAATAATATCACTGTTATTGTAGCTGTGCTGATGTTAAGCATCAATAAGCCACCACACCCCCCATTTAGCCACTTGGATAGCCATTCCCATCTGAGAGACCTTGCTCTCACTGTTACCTGATAGTTAAGTTCCACACACTTGCTATATTTACAGAGCCACTTGCCACATTGCTATAGAGCTCACCTTGTCATATTCAGAGCATAGCAGAAGCTGCCATTCCTATAGGACCTAGACATCACTAGGCTTTCCTGGGCAGACCCAATCATTGATACTAGGGATCCTTGTTGAGTAACTTGGATCAATAAGCATAGTTGTTAATCAAAGAATCAACTATAGCAGTGTTAAGTCCAGTTCAACTCCAGGTAGTTCCAGAGGAAGTCTGGAATATAGGGTGAGATGGAAAGAAATAGGCTTTGGCTTCAACATATATGTTGCACCCTTGCTCGAGTTCCTTTAGCCCTTATTTATGAAGCGCAAGATCAGAGTGGTCGAAGTGATCAGAGTTTGTCCAGTAAGGAATGAGAGAGAGTTGATGACTATAGTTGATATTCGAACTGAGGCTTATACATTGTAAATACAGGGCCTTATATATGAAGTTGGAGTTGGATTAATAATCAGAATTCATAAGTAGAATGTATCCAGTAAAAGAGAAAGCCAGAGCTATGCTCCTAAGTAAAACATAGAATCAGAGAAGTCTAAGAAGCAGGACTAACTTATAAAGAGAAACAAGGAGGAACATAACTAAAATGGAGAAAGAGCTAAGTATGAGCAAGTCTGGAAGTCCAGAAGTGCGTCTGGGTCAAAATGAGTCCAGAGTTTGTATTATCTACATGGAGTTGGGGTCAGAAGTATCAGAGGTAACTTAGTGGAATTCTGGGATATGACAAGCAGGTATAGCATACCATTGTTACTGACAACTGTCATAACAGTTCCTATTATATTCACAGAGAGTTTTACACTATGCTATCCATATCATCAAAACTGACAACTGCCACTTCTATGCTTGAAGTCCAGAAACTTCTGGACTTATTTGAGTTTCTTTAAGATTCTCCTGAACATTTCCACTTTTCTTTATTTATTTTTTTCAGAATTTTATAATTGATATGCTCTTTTTGACTGAGTTATATTATGGACATATATCAAGGATAGTAAACCTGACATTATCTTTACACTAAATGCAGCAGCTATTGCTACTATACTCAAGGACTTTCAGAAGGGCCACCTGATATCATTGGATGTATAGTAAATGGCAATCTCTGAAGAGGCAACTATCTATGTTTCATGAAATTTATTACTAATATGCACCAGGCAGAAGAACAAAGTTACTGGCTTGATACCTACTAGAGAGTTATCATGACTCAAGAATGGGCAGGTTTTTAACTGGTCACTAAATATTATAGTATTATTGTTTTCTTGTTATCAAATAAATACAATTGTATCTACATTTCAAAATGTTTGAGACTAATTATCTAGGCTATACTTTGAAACTACAGTGACTTCAAAAACCCTTTTCATACTAATCCAGAATGTGGTGCACAAAGCGCACCACCAAACAGCGTGGGAATTATGCTTAGCTTTGATGGAGTTATAAATAGTACATACTCTCGGCTACAATATTGCCCCCTAGGTCATGTGATTTGGTCCACATGCCAGAGAGATATGATCAATTCAAAACAGCAATACCATGAAAAGGATTTTTTCACTTTTCAATTGATGACTAGGATCTTAGTCAAATCATTGAATATTTGCCATTGTTTGTTAGTACAAACAAAGATATACATGTAAATAGTATGTCTGAGTTTAAAAAAGTTCACACACTTCTTGATTCTCAACCACTATCATGGTCAGATCCCTCTCTCTTGCTCAACAAAGCTCTATCATCCTTTCATTGCTTGATGCTGGCTGCTCTGGTGAAGCTATTGCCAAGCAAACTGGTGTTAGCCCTTCTGTTATATCCAAACTTTGCTCCAAAGAGCGTTCTGCCCTTCCCAAAGTTGTTGGAGATTGTCCTTCCAAGCTTTCCCCTACCAACATTTGATATGCCCAACATTTTATTACCTTTGGCAAAGCTGAAAATGCTGTCCAAGTGACCAAAGCCCTTACCACCATCACCAACCAACCCCTCTCTGCCAATACTGTTCACCTTCACTTGAAGAAAGCTGGTATGAAGGCTGTGGTGAAGTTCAAACACCCTCTTCTCTCTTCTAGGCATTACAAAGCTCGTTTGGACTTTGCCTATGCCCACAAGGATTGGACTCTAGAGGACTGGAAGAGGGTAATATGGTCTGATGAGATTAAAATCAATCACATAGGATCAATTGGGTGCAAATGGGCATGGAAAAGGGCAGGTGAGGGGCTTAGTGATAGATTGGTGAATAGAACTCTTAAGTTTGGAGGAGGTTCTCTGATGATGTGGGGCTGTATGACTTGGGAGGGCATTGGATTTGCTACCAAGATTGATGGTAGGATGGATGGGGACCTCTATCTTCAGATTTTGAAGGATGAGCTCCAGCAAACCCTGGAGTATTATGGTCTCAATTCTCCTGACATCATTTTTCAGCAGGACAATGACCTCAAGCATACCTGCAGGAAGGTCAAGAACTGGCTAGAGGAGCAAGAATTCAGCACTATGGTTTGGCCTGCACAGTCTCCTGACCTAAACCCTATTGAATACCTCTGGGGTTGTCTCAAGAGGAAGCTTGCAGAGCATGAAAACTCCCCCAATGGGATTTATGAATTGTGGGAAAGGGTTCAAGTGGAGTGGGATAGGATACCAGTTGAGGAGTGTCAGAAATTGATTGAAAGCATGCCTAGAAGGGTTCAGGCAGTGCTTAGAGCAAAAGGAGGCTATACCAAGTACTGATAATATCCAAATACCCTTGTTATTTCAAAAGTAAAAAAACCCTTTCCATGGTATTGCTGTTTTGAATTGATCATATCTCTCTGGCATGTGGACCAAATCACATGACCTAGGGAACAATATTGTAGCTGAGAGTATGTACTATTTATAACTCCACCAAAGCTAAGCATAATTCCCATGCTGTTTGGTGGTGCATTCTGGGTTAGTATGGAAAGGGCTTTTGGAGTTACTGTAACTGAGTATTCCCTCTAGCTGCCATGCTCCCAATCTCCCACTTGTCTAAGTTCTATAGATTATGAGCCCTGCTGCTCCACACTACTAAACAAGTCACTACCCAATGTCTACCACCATCCCCCTCACCACCAACATGCTACCCAGCAATGTGCTCAAGCTTGATGTGAAAGCCACAAACTGGGCAATCTTTGCCTTCCATTTCCAGGTTGCTGTTGAAGTGAAGGAAATGTGGGGGCACTTCAATGGAACGACTCCCCAACCATCACCTACTACCCCCATAACTGCCATAGAAGCAGAGAACCTAAGAAAATGACATAAGAACAAGAGCATCTCAAAGCACTTACTTATCCAGTGGATTCCAGACTCAACTGCACTGAAAGTCAGGAAACTCTCCCCTGTCAAAGCGATGTGGGATAAGATTGTTCGCAAATATACAAAGAAAGGGATATATGCACAAACAGACCTATGCACGCAATTCCTGGACTCGAAGATGTCAAAAGGTGGTGACATGCACCAGTTTTTTAATGGAATATACACAAAGCAAGAAGAGTTAGCTTCCATCGGGATAGACATGGATGAAAAAGATTACCAATCGACTACCATCAAGTCCTTACCCAGATCCGTTGCAAATTTTGCATCCAGTTAGCTTGCAATCACTTAGCTCTTTAGTCCAACCAAGACCATCAAGCCAGATATCCTGATCTCACTTATAAGTAAAGAAGCTAAAAGACAAAAAGGGAAACACACTGCTAAGTCAGACACGAAGGATCACAATGAGGCAATGGCTGCAATGTCGTCCACCCAAGAAAGAGAACAAGGTAGAGAAAAGCATTCCTGGCCAAAATGCAAATGCTGGACTTGTGAATTGAAACAGCACCTGGCCAAGGATTGCAACCAGGCCACCAAAGAGGAGGAAAAGAAAAAGGCAGCCATGCCTGTGAGTTACAGCATGAATGTGGCTGTAAATGATACCAACTCTGAGGATGGAGTATTTAGAGTCATTAGTGATGACAAGTCCATGCCAGACATGCAGTCAATTGAATTGGATGACAAAGAAAGTGATGTTGGACTCACTGATGAAGATGACAGCTGATTCTTAGATGTTGGAGATGATGGCTCATGGGGCTGTGGATGGGATGAGGATGAGTTTTGAGCAAATGCAGTCAGCAATAATGGAACATTGGCCAACCATGCTGGCCCCTTGCACTCTAACAATGACCTAGAGAATGCAGCAATGAAGATCAGCAACCATGCAAAGAAAATGCACTGCATTGAGCTATACAACTCAGATACAATCTGGCACATCAGTCTGGATTGTGAGTGAATGCTAAACTTCCTAGACATTGTGCCAAAGTCATTTACCACTGCAAACTGGTAAAAGTTCAGCACTGTTGGAATGGGGAATCTAATAATTGAAATTCCAAACAGAGTGGGTATCACAGAGCTATAACTGACGAAAGTCTTGTACTCACCAGAGGTGGGGTACATGCTTGTATCCATAGGCTGTCTGGATAAGATGGGCTTGTCAACAACTTTTGCTGAGGAACAATGCATAATCCGCGATGCTGCTGGAGAGACAATTGGACAAATACCAAGATCTGCCAAAGGGTTATATTGCATCATCCATGAAGATGAGTATGCCACAGCAGCAATCAAAACACTTACTATAATAGAGCTTCATCACAGAATGGGCCATATTGTGCCGTCCACTGTATACTGCCTAGCTAAATGAGGACTTGTCAGCAGGGTGAAATTTGACCTCACTAAGGACAACAGTATCTTTTGCAAATCTTGTGTGTATGCCAAGGCACATGAAGGTCCACATGCCCAGTCTGCCAGCGACATTATCTATTCAGACATCTGGAGACTCATACCTGTTGCAACACTAGGAGGCAAATGGTACTATGTTAGCTTCATGAACAATCATACATGACTCACCCACATGCACCTGCTCCAGCAAAAGAGTGACATATTCGCTGCTTACCGTGGCTTTGAAGCCTGGCTCAACTATCAATTATCTGCTAAGGTTAAGCTCCTCTACTTAGATTAAGGGGGAGAATATCAAAGTAAAGAGTTTCGAACTCACCTTCAGCAGCATGGCACTATTCAGCGCCTCACCACTCACAACACACTGCAACATAATGGAGTGTGAAGTGACTGAACCAGACCATTCTCAAACAGATCTTCACTATGTTGCACAAAAGTGGACTGCCAGAATTCCTATGGGGTGAAGCTGCCAGACATGCTGTGTGGTTAAAGAATTGAACACCTACCAAAGTGCTCAATGACAGGTCACTGTACAAGGTCATTCTGGGAAAAGTGCCAGATCTAACACAATTGTGCCCATGGGGATCACTCGTCTATGTCAAAATAGATAACAGTACAAAGCTGGGAGATAGAGTTAGTAGCAGCAGATGAATGGGGATTGACGACCAAACAGAAAATGCTTACTGTGTGTATTGGTCCATGAAGTGCTCTGTAACCATCAAGTGCAACATATATTTTGAACCTATGCCAGATGCCATTGAGGGGGAGGAAACTATTCCCTTATTTGGTGATGGTACCCCAACACAGCTTTCCATTTTCATCAATGCCACCAAAACTGACACACAGCCCTCTAAGGATATTACCACACCACCATCACAGCCACCACTGGACACCACACCACTATTTAAGCCCCCAAACAACTGCATTGACAGCCCAGAATCTGAATCACGACCAAAGCACATCTGAAAACCCAGCCAACACATCCTTGACATCATCAATGGCAAGGCTGACTCACCTACAATTCTTCACAGCATACAGATCCCCTCACCTGCAATTCTAGAGCAACCAGATGAAATCCTACAATTTATCATGTTTGAAGGTGAAGAAACCACCAAGCAGATCTTGTCAGTAAGCAATGACCATGATAAGATCAAGCTAACCCTGCTTATTGATGAGGCTATAGCCAAAGTGGAAGTGCTAGAGCCTGCCATACTTGCCAAGGCTAAAAGACGCCCAGATTGGACACAGTGGGAGCAGGGAATCTGCAAGGAGCTGGACATGCTAAACAAAGCCAGTACCTGGGAGCTCATTGACCTCCTGCCCAGTGCAAACCTAGTCAGATCAAAATGGGTTTTTCATGCCAAAAAGGATGCCATCAGAAACATTGTACAGTACAAAGCACACCTCATCACCCAAGGCTTTTCACAGGTGCCCAGTATCAACTACTTTGACATGTATGCCCCCGTCACCAAGTTAGCATCCATCCGCACTGTCCTTGCTATGTCTGCACAGCAAAATCTTAAATTGCATCAAGTTGACATAAAGAGAGTGTATCTAAACAGCATGCTCAATGGTAACAAGCAAATTTATATGCACCAACCACCCAGTTACACTGATCCCACTCACTCCTGTCATATTTGTCATTTGTGCAAGACTCTCTACAGACTCAAATAGAGCAGACACTGCTGGTACCAGAAGCTTGTCAACATTCTCATTGCTAAGCTAAAATTCAAACAGTGTGAAGTTGACCAGGCAGTGTTTCTAAAGCAAACAAATGACTCACTAACTATTGTTGTAGTGCATGTTGACGACTGCACAATTGCCACAACCTTCCTCGCCCTTGTAAAACAGCTCAAGGCACAGCTCACCTGGTTTGTTGAGATCACAGATCTTGGCAAACTCCATTGGCTATTAAGAATTGAAGTCACACATAACTGAGACAAGCGGATGCTCATACTCTTGCAAAGATCATATATTGATTCCATTATCAGACACTTCAATTTCAGCCAGCTGAAGCTGGTATCAACTGTTGAACCCAGATATATACTG
>JBBPQI010000057.1:0-15434 GCA_038092445.1 Gyrodon tennesseensis | reverse complement strand
AGAGGAAGTCTAACTTAGGGTACAAGGTAGACGACCCAAGGTTTATATACATGATAGGAAATGAAGATGACCAAGCGATGGAATGGAATGGAATGAAAGAGAACGCTTGGTCATGGAATGGGCAGGGGGTTCTGGGCAGAGGGCTCTGGGTAGAGGGCTCTGGGCAGAGGGCTGCAGAAGAACGTCATGGACGACGATGGAACAAGAGTAGGGATCAAGGGAAGAGGAAGTAACCACGTACCAGGTGGAGGATGCGGTGAGCATAAGCAAAGCTAAGTATAAGGAAAGGAGAAAAGATAGGGGTCCCTAGACCAATCGTAACAATTAGATTACTGATCACCTTACCAATTTTCATAACTCTATTACTAATTCACTCTGGACTTTCATATATAAACTCCTATTTTTCAAATCATGTATTTTTTAGTTAAAATATCAACTTAGATCAATTCTACTGACTTCAAATCTCTGAAAGCCTTGACAGCTCCCTCTAATCTCTGCTTAACTTAACATTGCTTCAAACATTTTAGGTTCTTCATTTAACTCAACTTCAAAGTCCAGAACATAAACTCTGACAAAAGTGCATTATATACAGTAAAGCTAAGTTCCAATTACTCAAAGTAATATCAGAAGTGCTGGAGTTAATCTGGAGATTTTATTCTTAATACTCATATCACAGACCAAGAACATGATTGAGCATGCATATACAAATATATACATTGTTAATATATCCTCAATACACAATTACTGGTGGATTAAGGCTGCCATTCTCTCTGTTCTCTATGATGAAATATATGTACTACTAATTTTGGATCACACTGTCTTATATATGCATGCTACATAGGCTCTTTGATTAAAGAACAAGAACCAATCAAGTGAAACAAATCATAATAAACCATCATTAATCAAGCAGGGTATATTCAAGAAAGGTCAGAAAAAACAATGAAAAGGAAGGGGAAAGGGAAAGACTGTTTCAATCAATACACAGTTAGTCCAGTCTTATATAATCTCATGTAATCCTAAGTTTTCAGACTTAGTCTCATCTGACCACATTCAGACACCTACTCCATTTATTTATACTCATCTAAGTAGCAACCAGCAGCAATAGCCATATGTTTCTGTACTATATAATTTTCATTTCCCTTTGCTGCCATACCAAGCAATTCAGACCTATCTAATGTACTCTGCATATGCTCTATCATACAAAATATTACCTCAAATGTTCTATATTGAAACTGGCTTTGGCCAGCCTTACCAGCCTTATGCACTGTACAATCTCCATCCTCCTTTACTATTACTGTATAAGGCAATTCAGATCCATCCAATATTACATCCTATATATAATGTATCTTATGGATCTTTATCTTAAGTGTTGTTGTATTTTGGGACTAGCTTTAGCCAATCTCATATAACTGGGACATTTTCCTATTTAAATCATTTCTATTCTAGTAGCAAATGTCAATAGAATAATAATATTTTTATTATATTTTTAGTACTATATTGTACTATCTACTTAGAACCAGGCAAGGCAAAAAATACATGACCATTACAAACCTAAGTGATACATGTTTTGACTATTTTGGCTGCTTCACCATCCATTACATGCCTTGCTAAAGCCATGTGGCATTTATTTTTGAAACAGCTCTTATGTGGTTTTTTCCTCAATTCATGCCTGCTATGGCTGTTGCTTACATTTCCTTGCTTATCTTAGTAATAGATAATAGATTTATCTTTTTCTCTTCTTTCTTCTTTCTTCTCCCTTCTCCCTTCTCCCTTCTCCCTTTTTCTATTTCCCATTTCCCCATTTCTTTCTTCTTTGCTCTTCACCACATCTAATTCATAGAGTTAAGTGGGACCACCTGACCTTTCAGAAGATATTCATTTTCTTAACATCTGCTGCTTTTAAGACATGGGCCTGACTCCAAGCTTTAGTCATGTTAGATAGATAAATTCTCAATTCTCCACCTGGAGTGATACCCATGCAGAGATCATGCTCTGTTTGTGAAGGCTGGGGTACAGATATATCCTGGTCACTGAGGCTACTATTTAGCGTTCAAGTAGTCTTAGATAGATAGAATAGTTTTGAAGATTCTGAGTTGGGATGGATATTGACCCAATCAGAAACTGGGGTGTAAAGAGCTATGTTTCTTAATAAAGAAGATATTTCTGAATTCTGAGTTAGAGTGGATATTGACCCAATTAGAGACTAGGAAGTAAAGAGCTACATTTCTTGGTGAAGAAAATATTTCATTTGAAAAAAATCCTTCACAACTGTTTTTTATCATATACAGTAAGCAACAAGCATTGTACAATTCATTTCTCTTTTTAAAAGTATTTTCATTATAGGTCAACTCCACCCACTTCACCACAATGTGTACAATATGCTAGCTGCCAAGCTGAGCATAATTAGTGTATTTTGAAGTCACCACCTTTTTATTGTGTGCTCCATATGTCTGTAGTTCTTCCTTTAAATGCTTCTTCTGCCTTGACTGTAAGTATTTTCCTTTCAAACTTTTGAAACATGCTAAACCTTGATTTTTTTAAAATCATTCTCCTCTTCCTATGAATCAATTTCCTGGATTACCATGTAACCTAATTAAACAACATAAAGTTCAACATGTTTGGCATGAACATCAATTTCTAACTTTTCAGTCACCATCACTACCACCACCACCACCACCATTTCAATTCCAACCTTAGTCTCCTTTGCAGTTTCAACCTCAGCCACCTTTGCAAGCTTCCTTTGAGTTAAATCAAATGCAAGGTCATGTGGATCACAATGCTATATTAATGGAGAGGTACAATCGTACTCATAAGCAATGACATAGAAATTGCCTGGCTAGAGGTCATAGACAATTCAATCAGATCAATCCTGCTCCACATCCTGCTTCACCTTAGGTTACTGTTGCTATTCTTAATTATCAAAGAGAAACTATAGAGATCAATGCCAACAGTTGAAAGTAGAGCAAGTTGAGCAATGATACTTACACTTTGAAGCTCGATAGAAACAAGAACATTAAGAGATTGAGCAACTACATAGACATATTCAAGCTAAAGGATTATATCATTGGCTACAATTTGAACAATGACAACAGCATCAGCTAATGGAATAGAAACATTTACATTTTGAAGCTGAGCAGCAATTCTTACAATAGGCAGCTGAGAAACAACACCTGACTCAAGAATGGAGAGTATATGAACATTCACAATGACAACTCTTGAATAATATATATTAAGAATATGGTCAGACTATCTCTTCTGAACAGCATGAAAAGAATGAAGCAAGGCATAGAGCTCAAGAATTTCATAATAATGGTCCATTACTATCACCTCCTCCAAGTCCATTATCACCACCATTACTACCATCACCATTACCACCACCACCACCATTACCACCACCATTACCACCATCATCATCACCACTACCACCATTACCACCTTGGTAATTTCCCCCAGGTGAAAGACTCCATAGAGAGCCTATACAGCAACATTCTTTGGGCCCTCTGAATATTCAATGCTCATCTTGCCATGCTCTACACTTTGATAATAAGAAGTTGAGTAAATCAACTCATCATAGTTTTGTTTTTGGAATGTGCTGTTTAGAAGGGCAGGTACAACTTTCATCTCTTCCAGAGTGGCCTATGGAACTCAAAGATTTATATCTGCATAACAATAACTTCAAAAAGAACATTTACCAATATAACAGTGCTTTTGCTTTTACATCTTTGAGTATAGAGGTGGATCACCTTACTGCTTGAGGTGTTGGTCCAGAATCATTTCATATGCATGGTACTCTTCATTATTTCATTGGAAGTCTTATTCCAAATGAAGGTGAGGATTTCCACTATGCTCAACTCTATATTTATGATCCTCAAGAGGCAACCAATGTTTGTACATGTCACAATCCAAATCTCCAAGCACATGTTCTTGCCATACTCCATGACTTACTTTTCAATCACCATCTCTATGTCAATCTCTATAGGCAAGCTTATGAGATTATAAGAGCCAAGCCTCCAGAACAGCATACTGATATACATGCTCAAATTTACCTTGTTGAAGGTGCTGATGCTCAAAAATACAACCTTTCTACTATTAATGAAATTGTTGCAATTAATCCTGGAAATGGCTCTGAAGCTGTCAATGAGCATTGTGATGTTGTTTTACAAGTTCAAGGTGGTGGTTTAAGACATATAAGTCATCTTAACCATGCTTATTCAACACTATTATATACTATTGTTTCCTTAGAGTGAAAATGGATAAAAGCTTGGCATGCAACTAAATGCAGAGGGGAGATACACTCACTCAAAGGATCTTACACAGATTTTGTATTATGCTTATCATGTTCATATTTGATCACCAGATATTGAACCACACAATTTCTTTTTGGAAGGTTGGCTATTTCAACAATATGTTTGTGATACTTGGGCTTCTATGGAGCAGTCTAAACTTTCCTGAGTGTTCCATAATCAGAAGAAGATTAGAGCAGAACTTTACAGTGGCTTCCAGGATTGTATGGCTTAGGATCCTGATATCAATCTTCAAGATGTTAGCTGTACTATTATTCTTCCCTCATCTCATTCAGGCAGTCCATGCCACATGCAACAGTTATTATAGAACTCTTTAGCAATCTGTTGAGATTGTCAAAAGTCTAATTTATTTTTGACCATGACTGCAAATACAAATTGGCCAGAGATCAAGGATAATATTTTGCCAGGTTTGTTTGCTTCTCTCTTACTAATTCAAATATCTGAATAATATTATTTCTTTAGGGCAGAATGCTGTTGACTGTCCAGACTTGATAGCACATGTGTTTTATCAAAAGTAGTAGGCTTTACTGAAAAAAGTGCAGAATGGTTATTTTGGTGCTATTGCTGGCTTGGTCTACACCATTGAGTATCAAAAACATGGACTTCCTTATATGCATCTCTTGATCTTCTTTGAGATTTAAGATAAGGTTCAGGATATACAGCAGATTGATGCACTTATCTCTGCTCAAATACCTGATCCTCAATAACCTTCTCAACTTTATAAAGCTGTTTTCAAATATATGCTTTATGGTCTATGTGGCCCAGAATGCTGCTTAGAGAATGGCAGATGTAAAAAGCACTTTCCAAAATTCTTTTGTGGATAAACAGTCATAAAAGATAATGGACATACCATTCAAAAGAATAATGTTACCTTTACCAACAAAGATGTTGTTCCATATCCAAGAGAGCTGTTGGTGGAGTTTAATTGTCACATTAACTGTGAAGTCTGTGTTTCCATAAAATCTATCAAATATATTCACAAGTATATCTACAAAGGTCCTGATCATGCTATATTATAGATATAGGGACATGATGAAGTCAAGGCATATTTGAATAGCTACTATATTTCATCTGTTCAGTTCCTCTGGCATCTTCTTGAATACTTTATGCATTTGGAATATCCTTTAGTCTATTGTCTACCTATACATTTGAAGGATCAGCAGACTATTATCTTTCAAGAGGATAATATTTCACAAGAAGTAGTCGCACAGGTGGCTCAAAAGGATACTCAATTGATGGGTTGGTTTAAAGCCAATGCAGATCCTAACTGTATTGCTGCTAGAGCACATGCTTGTCTTTATCAAAACTTTTCAAAGAGGTTTGGTTGAAAACACATCAAGCTTGATCAAAATAGATGGAAGTGGAAGTGGACACCACACCAGCATTATACTGGCCAGGATAAAATGTGAGAAAAGAGGCTTGCCCTTGCTTCAGATGACTGCTATTAAACAAATAAAGCCTAGCTCTACTGTTAACAAGCATGTCCTACTCTCTCTTGCTTCAGCAACTCCCAACCTGAACCTCTGGCACTCTGCCTCTTGCCTTTCCTGCTGCCTCTTCTGCTGCCTTGGTTCTGTCATGATATGGTCCTGTTCCATATTCTCCCTTTGTGAAAGCAAACCATCAGATTCACCTTCCTCAGTCCTTCCACTTCTTGATCCTATTTTCATCTGTCCAGACTTTTTCTTCTCTTACTTTCCCTACTCTTTGTTCTTCTCTTCCATATCTTACTCATCATCTTCTTCATCCTCACTGTCATTGCCATTTTTCTTCTTTTCTCTATTTCACATCTCTGTGTTGTCTTTCCATTCTTTATCTCTTGCTAGGTTGGTGCCTCTGCATGTTGTGAGTTCACAAAGGCAGTGAACATGGAACCATCCAAGTATTGGGAATTTCTCTAGCATTTTCAGAGTATAGGAGTTATCTGCATACTGTGTAATATGATGCAGTGCTGACCATTAGAAAAGAAGTTTTTGTATGGTGGCAAGGATAGCATTGAGAAAGTTGTTGTAGATTTGGACTAGTTGGTTGGATTTGAATACAACTTCTCCCATGTTTGTTTTTAGGACTTTGTAATTGAACACTATTTTGCATTTAACCACATATAGGACTGTGCAGTTCATTCCATCTAACTGCTGTTGGTCTATGTAGGTCATTTGTACTGTGATATCCTACAGACTGAATTCTGTTGTTGTGGTTATGAATGATGTACAGGTGGTGTTGATAATGAACCCTAGTAGTAGT
Source organism: Gyrodon tennesseensis (assembly GCA_038092445.1). Taxonomy (NCBI): domain Eukaryota; kingdom Fungi; phylum Basidiomycota; class Agaricomycetes; order Boletales; family Gyrodontaceae; genus Gyrodon; species Gyrodon tennesseensis. Next base: position 8,886 of record JBBPQI010000057.1, on the reverse strand, counting down.
TTCTTGGGAAAGAACTATAGGGAGGAGATGATTTGTTCATTGAGTTGGCATATAGCAGTATTGAAGTGGTCAGGCCATGTTTCGATAATATCTTTGGGCCTGGCTTATTCATAGTTATCTTTCCCAAGGTTGGAGCTGTTAAGGTATTTTAGCTGTTTGAGTAGCTTTCTGTTGGTATTTTTGACTAGTCTATTGATCCATAATGTTATATCTTAGAAATCCCTGAGTTCCAACTCCATATCTCCAGACAACTATTTAGCCAACTCTAAAGCATTCTCACAGAGAATGCAACTCTGTTTATCTGGACTTGTCTTTGTCTTCTTTTACCTCTCTCCATTTCATACTTGTATAGCTATTCCTTTAGTCTTGCTTTAGTTTATCTTCTGATGCTATGTCTCACTTAGAAGCACAGCTCCAGCTCTTACATCTCTGGACTCTCCATTCTGTTACTTACTTACTCATTGGATTACTGATCCACTTACTAATCTCTATTACTAATCCATTCCAGACTTTGTATATAAACTTCTGTACTCTGAGCCATGTATTTTCTTTAGTTTGAATATCAACTTAGATTCACTCTTCTGACTCTGAAACTAAAGCCTTGATGGCCTCATTCTAATTCCCACTTGACTTGACATTGTCCCAAATGTCTAAGTCTTTATCTGACCCAACTCCAAAATCTGGGATGTGAACTCTGGCAAGAGCACACCATATACAGTGAAGCTAAGTCCTAATTGCTCATACTAACTCCAGAAGTCTCAGAGTTATCCAGAGATTCTGTTCTTAACACATGGGACATATGCTGTAATAACATGATGTGTAATTTCTTGGAATTCACACCATGCACAGATATTACTGTTGTTGAAGTGTGATCTGCTGTCCATCATGAATGTTTCAGGTAGGCAGAATATGTGGATGATGACTTTAAGTCTATCCAGAGTCATTTTGGCCATTTCACTGGATTTGAACTTGAAGTTCTACATGAAGCAGGGATAGGTGTCAAGGATCAGTAGAATGGTATGATATCCACCTTTGCCTTTTGGAAGTGATAGGTAGTCTGCTACAAGTAGCTCAAACAGGTGATGGCATGTGATTGGATATATTAGTGCATGTAGATGTAAAAAACTAAAGTTCTTATATTGTGGGCACTGGAGTAGTGCAATGGTAATGGACTGGTCTAGTTGGTGGCTGTAGACCCTGTCCATTAGTTGAAGTTTTGTAAGATTGCAACCTTAGTGCCCATTATTTGTATGTTCACATTTGGCTAGATCAACCACCTCCACTTGTGATATGTATTCTAGTCATGGTCAGATGCAGATAGACTTTCTGTCTGTGATGCACCATAGTTTTCCATCCTTGATATGGTATCCTTCTGCTCAGTGACTCACACAGGCATGTTTACATTTGTTCTTGTAATTATCTTGATTGATAATTACTTGGATGACTTCTAGAAATAAGGGTTTATCAGTGAAGCATTGGTATAGGAAGGAAATGTTGTTGTCTGTGAAGATGCTGAATAAATCATTGACTATGCCTCTTGATATTTCCTAGTTTTTGCATATCTTTCATTGCTCTACAATCAGTTTTCACTTCTACTGGGAATTTCCATATTATATTGCTGAAATAATCTAGTCTGAATTTTAGTGTGGCAAATTTGAATACATAGGGTTTATACCACTCTTTAGCTGGAGCTATTTATTTGCAGGCATATCTGATAGAGTGTATGTAGGTTTTTGTCTTTCCATTGAGAAGGTTTGTAATAAACCATTGAGCAAGGGCTGCTCTGAATCCATTTTTGGATGCATCCATGGTGAGAATAAATGGTGTGCCATCAAACTTTGGTGCTTATAGTACTGGCTCTTCAAGCAGGATATGTTTGAGTTTGATAAATGCTTTGGTATATTTTGCTGACCAGTATTGTGTTAGATTATGATCTTGTAGGAATTGGTGATATTTTTATTTCCTTATATGTTGGTTTGATTATGTTAAGTCTAGATTGTATTGTAGGTCAGTCAGTGGTGCTGCAATATGAGAATAGTCTTGGATGAGGGATTAGAAGTAACCCATTAGGCCTAAGAACCTCATTAAGTCTAGGAGGTTTTATGGTATGGGCCATTTGACCACCACTTCAAGCTTGATGATATCAGGTTGTATGCCTTCTGTGCCCACATGTGACCCTCCAAATACTGTGTCTTGTATAAACAGGCATGTTTTCTGTGGGGAGATCAATAAGTTACATTTGCAACATCATTTGAAAAATATCCATAGACAATGAAAAATGTCTGTAAAGTCATTGTCCACTATGACATTGTTAATGATGAATGTTTCTAATTGTATTTCTGTTGTTAGATCATGTAGAGCTCAACCTGTCATGTCACAGAACTACAATGGTGTGTCTGCAATACCCATGGGCATGTGGGCATATGCATGATATTCTATCCCTTCTGTATATATATATAGGTAGGGTTGGCTATTTTCTTTGACTTCAATGGTATAGAATCCTGAGGTGAAGTTAATGATGCAGACATACTGGTGACCCATTAGGTGTTGTTATTTGGCTCATAGGTCACCTTGGAGTACTTGGATAGATTGGCAGATGCGACTGAGTTGGGCAAAGTTTTGTATAATATACCACTTCAGTTTTTTTGGTTTTGTTTGATTGGATTGAGTTGTCTGTGAGGGGGAGGTGCTAGTGCATCATGGTATGTTTGGATTTGGTTGCTTACCCAATGATATGCATTATTTGTTGACTTCTTGGCATATTTTATCCATTGATAGGCCAGGGTTTTTATGTGCTTTCTGGGCTAGTACTATTGGGTGTACTGCTTTGACTTGGCTAACATGTATTGGATGTAAAACTCCAGTGTTGACAAACTCCACTAGTTTAGGAAAATAAAAATCTTTCTGTGCTTGATTTAGTGGTCTTTGATTCACTTTTACCAAGAATATAGTGTCTTTGGGAATATTTAGGCAGTATCTAATGTTAGAAAGGGGTTTGACTTCCTTTACTAGGATGGTGAACATGTTAGTGAATTCACTTATTAGATCATGTACCTTTGTTAATTGGTTTTCTGATATTGTATCTATTTGTATTGTGTTAAGAATCATTTCCATTCAGAAGGAATAAAAGGGTTCTTCATTGATTAGTCTGGTAAAGATTTTACTATGTGGTATAAGTGGAAGTGGTGATGATACATCACCTGGTATGTATTCTGGTATGAATAATGGGGGCTTATTTATGGTTATTTAATATATGTCCATTTGCTCAGTATTGCTGTGTGGTGGTAGGGGCCAAGGGAAGTGTGTGTAGATGAGGAGCAAGATAGCAGTGGGGAGGTATAAGATGGATGGAATGTAACATGGTGTAGTTGTATATGCAGTGATACATGATATTTGTGAATATGGTTATGGAGTCAGTTCCATAGTCTTAAGTCACTTTTACTTGTTCTAAGAGTGGTTTACCTATTAGCATGTGCCATGCTCCTTTGCTAGAGAATATTTTGAATGTGGTGTTAATTGCAAGTGGGCTTCATTCTGGGTTGCCTGCCCAAATGCCTGTTGAAAAAATGATCAATTTGTTAGCCATTTAGAGTTTTCAAGATAAGGGACTTCATGGTATTAGTTGTCAGGTGATGCATGTATATACTGTGGTATCAATTGCATTGATCATCACTCTATTGTCAATAATTATAAGGAAGCATACTTGTTTCCCTTTTGGGCCTTGTAGGCAGGAGGTGATGAGGAAGGGATTGGTGGTATGTGCTATGATCAGTTTGCCTAATTCATCCACTGAGTACACATTAGTTATCTCTTTGCTAAGGATAGTTATATCACCATTATCTTATATTATATGGTTAAGTTCATTTGAGCCATTGTGGGTTTTCTATATGAGTATGGGGGGTAGGGAAACAGCAGTAGTATCTACAGTATGTGTATATCTATCATATTTTGAAATAGTCTGAGTAGGAGATAGCAGGGAGTGCAGGTGTTGTGGAGGGGTTATGGCTGGCCTGCTGAATACTGTAACCCCTGGTCATTTTCTGTCTGATGCTAGTCTCATTTGTTGTCTTGGGGGTTGTTCCAATATGTTGCATCTTATGTGGTCTCATCCTTGTGTGAGTTTACTATTAGAACAGGCATTTGTGGTTGTTGGTAGGTGGGTTGCAGTTGGGGTACAGACCACACATATTGGATGGAAGTGGGTTGAATTTGGAGCTGGGTGACTTTATGTAGTGCTCCTGCTACTATCTGTTACCACCTGATCTCAAGTAACAGTAGGTGAGTGTTGGCATTGCAGTTTTTGTCCATGTGACATGGTTCAGTAACAATTCCACAGTTGAAACACTTGCTGGACCTCAGAAGCACTGTGCCTGGGGTTATTGAGTAGAGTTAGGCTAGTGGTGGGGTGGCTTCCATTCTGTAGGTGGCATGCCATGTATCAACATCTGCTTTAAATTATTGCCTGCCCTTGTTGAACATGTATCACTGAGGTATCATCATTACCTATTCTAGTATTAGTTCTTTGGTTAGAGGGGGTCATCAAGATGGCCAGTTTCCCAGACTAGGGATAGTATATAGCTGCTGTGGATTTGAGAGACTAAGTTGGGTGATAATTGGGAACAGATTTTGATGTGGTACAGGTGCATGTGTGTTAAAGGGCATTAGTAATAAATAGAGCTGTGAGAGCTGTGTAATGGCAGATTGGAGCATTGCCACTATTGCTGACATTTGGGCATGTAATTGGGCTATCTCTGCATCCCTTTTCTGTTCCTGCTTTAATTTCTCTTTTTCTTGTTTGATTTTGTGGAGTGGAATGCTTCATATGTCCTTCTTAAGTTCTTCCCACATGTCATATCTATATGCAAGGTGGTCTTTTAGAAGATTCAGAATGCTATCAACTGTACAGTTGATAAGGAACCCTGTTGTATCTCCTATTGATATTGCTGCCTTAGTTACTTTGTTTGCCCATATGTTCTGACCATAGTTAGCTTTCTGTTTATTGGACAGTGTAATACATTTTCCAATGTTTTCCTCCTTGAGGACCTGTTCTTTGATCTGCTCCATCTGTTCTGCATGTAAGAATTTGAAGCACTTGGAGAGAGACCATCTGGTGTTGAAGGCAATGCAGAGAGTAGAGAGGGAGGTCATTTCATTCAGGGTAAGAGCATTGAATCAGTTGAATGTATAGCTGTTTAGAATGATGTGGTTTGTAATGTGTGCAACCTTTTCATTTTCCAGCCAAGAGAGAGGTAGCATTTTCTGGAACTTGGCAAATCACATTGTTAGATTGTCTTCATTGTCAAAAAGAACATATCTGTAGTTGAAGGGTTCTGTTGGGCAGTGGATTTCATGGTGGTGGGATTTGTAAGGGTAGAGAGGCGAGGAATAGTTATTGGATTGCTGGAAATGGAGTTTGTGGAGGTGGGAAGGTGAGAAAGGGTTGCTGGGCTAGGAGTTGAGTTGTAGGAAGTGATATGCTCCTGGATAGGCATTTCAGTGCTCTGTATATGTTATAGGTTTGTATGCAGTTGATGTGGCTGGTTGGAGAGGTTTCAAATGATTTTGATGTTTTGATAGTGGATGTGAAAAATGTGGATCTAAGAACAAAGGTACTGGATATTGTGGTTGCCACACTGCTTGTCTCCTGAAAGTATTAGGAGCTAAGATGAGGCATCTTTGGTGGAATAGTTCAGTGTTGAAGTCTTCTTCATCAGATGGGTTGCAAGAGAGAGAGGATGCCAAGAATAGGCTGTTAGAAATTTGGATGGAAACATAGATCACACTCTTGTCACCAAATATACTGGCCAGAATGAAACACAAGGAAAGAGGCTTGCCCTTTCTCTAAATGACTGCTGCTAAACAAGAAAAGCCTAATCCTACTGTTGACAGGTGTGTTCTACTCTCTCTCACTCTGGCAACTCCTCACCTGGACCTCTGGCACTCTGCCTCTTGCCTCTTCTGCTGCCTTTCCTGTTGCCTTGGGTCTGTCATGATATGGCCCTGCAGGCTGTCCCATTCCAGCATCACAAAGCAATTGGTCACATGTACTCTATACCTCCAACTACAGAGGAACATTTCTATCTTTGTCTGTTACTTATAGTTGTCAAAGGTATGTTTCAACTATTTGTTTTATATGACTGTTTGCTAACTCTACTTTATAGCTGCTACTTTCTATTAGATTTTGCATACTATAAACAATGAGGTTCATGAAATCTTTAAGAAGGCATGTTATACAAGAGGCCTTTTGGATAATAATCAGGAATGGCTTCAGTGTTTGCAGAAGACTGCTCTTATGCAAACTGGACAGGGATTATGCAATCTCTTTGTAACCATGTTGTTGCATTGCAATCCAGTAGACTCTCATTAGCTATGAAATGCCACCCACCACCATCTCTGTGATAATCTTCAGCATCATCTTATCAATCAGCTCAATATCCCTGAATCAACAGAGGAGGTCATATATAACTATGGTCTTTATCTCATTGATCTGGCACTTCACAAAAATGGCAAGAATCTTGAACAATTTCCAAACATGCCAATAATTCAAGAAGACTGGGATATAAGGAAGGGAAATCAGCTAATTGCTGAGCAGCTTGCCTATGATTGTAAAGAATTTCAACAGATAGTAAATTGAGATCTTCCTACTCTTAATCAAGAGCAACATTAGATCTATGATAAAGTTGTACAGACTGTTATGAAGAATCAAGGAAATGCACCATCCTATTTTGTACACAGTGCAGAAGGCTATGGAAAAACATATTTATGCAACCTCATTGCTGCTGCAGTATGTGCTGAAGGGAAAATTGCTCTATATGTAGCATTCTCTGGCATTGCATCCCTTCTTCTTTCTGGTGGTCACACTGCACACTCCCATTTTAAAATTCCCATTCCCATTCATAAAGGCAGTACTTGCAATATTAAAAAGAATAATGTCTGTCATGAACTGTATAAGATATTGAATAAAGAGAGAAACAGAGTGTAATGGCTATATGAGGAAGCTATATATGGGGTAAGTAAATGAAGGTATTATGGGAGTTAGTAGCTTATCTTAGACATGGTACAGGACAACAGACTAAGGGTGAGCACTGTCAACCAGCAGGCTAAATACTTCATAGGTATAAACACAATCACAAAAGGAGTATTGTATAGAATGAAGGGTCATTGAAGCAATATACAGTAAGTACTATTGCATAGTATCACAAATGACTCAGGCTATGTATATACCATGTGCATATGGAATGGAGAGCATATGACCATATGTTTGGAATGGATATATATAGTATTATATTAAATATGAGTGTAATGTGTACAGCATATCAAATGGAAAGGAAGAGGCATAGTCTCACATAGGATCTGATACACATTGCATTGGATATTAAATACATGCTGACCATATGAGGTATGGCAGGAAATAAAAAAAGGGTGCTGCCCTTGAGGCATAATGTGATCTATGATCAAATAGATCTGAAGATAAAGTGAGATGCAATCTTATGAGAAATATAAAGTAAATAAAAATGTCCATTAAGTAATAAGAAGTCACCTGATCTTTAAATGAGAAAAGGCATATGCACACTATAAAGGTTTCAGAATCTACATGATATGAAAGTCTAAATATCAGTGTCTGTTAGGTAAGCACATCAAGTGCTTGAAGAGAAGGAAAATAAAAAATATGTCTAGGTGCTTGTTGCACTATGAGAAGGGTTCATTATGTTTGTCCCTCACTTCATAATGTATGTTCCTATTTGTTCCCAATATCGTTACACTATATTGCCTACTATGTAATCAATATACACTGTCATCATGTACACTATTACATCATACATGATGACAGTATTCATTAATAATCAAGTCCTGAGTTATTCCAGTTCCAATGCTTCCAGTTCTGACAATCCCAGTTCCAATGCTTTCAATTCCATATCCTGAAACCCTTCGTTTTGAAGGTGTTCCAAGATTTTTCCCATGCCTTCCAAGGGTTCCAAGACTCCCATCTTGGAACCACTTCCAAAACTGGTTCCAGAACTTTCCCATGCTCTTCCAAGCTTGGAATACTTGAAAACACTCAGAATAATTTTAACTTTTTATTCTTTTCTCAACCCATAATACCTTCCTTTTATAGCATACATTGCATATCATTTTCAGACCCATTTACATTGTCAATAACATAATGTGAGTACATCTCCACCCACAGCATATGTATATACTTTTCTTTGCTCATATACACCTCAGTCATTTACCACCATCTTGGACAGCGGCTAAGGTGAGTTTCTTTTTCTTTTCTTATTTTTACCTGTATCTAATATACTGTAGCTGGGCTATCTCTACCCTTTCTTTCAGATTCTGTCACATGATACATATGAAATGTTTTGGTTTCAATACTCTAAGCACTATGGTGTAAAAAAGCTGGCAACCCAAGAACATGTGTTATGACACCTGTGCATAACAATGGTATGCTGTACCTGCAAGGTCAATAGTGACCTATACCATAGTTCATAGGTCCTTCATTACTCTATGACAGCTTTCTAAAGCAGAGGAAATATGCTCTATCTGATAGACAGCTGACTTAATGGAAGTTTTGAATACTCCTCGGTGAGCGAGTGTGATGCCTTCCATACTCCTAGTGCTCTATAGAGCCCCTCCTAGTTGTGACATTTGAGCAGGTGCACATGTGAATCTTTGGTCTCACTTTGAACTGATTTGTGGTGTAAGTCTGCGAGCTGACTATCTCCAATGAGATATGGAATTGACTACCTTCAAATGGTATTGGCAGTGATATTGTCAATATGCCATCTACAAGGGTTTCTAGCTAACCCAGGGGTGCTGGACCATATAGATGATAGTCGTCCTTACACCAGCAAAGTACAGTACACCACGATGGCCCTCTGTACC
>JBBPQI010000056.1:0-15448 GCA_038092445.1 Gyrodon tennesseensis | reverse complement strand
TCAACGTTGACAACATCAACTAGCTATCGCTAGATCCTTCGAACCTAGGAGTCTCTCCTAGCTCTGCGTCCCGGTAGTTCCCCTACCTGACTCACTAAGAGGCTATGACCATCCCTACCTGGGCCAGTTGTAACAGTTATGACACCTGTGCATAACAATGGTACACTGTACCTGTGTGGTCAACAGTGACCCTTTACTGTATAAGTTCATAGGTCCTTCATTACCCTATGATAGCTTCCTAGAGCAGAGGGAAATACTCTATCCAATGGACAGCCAGTTCAATGGAAGTTTCAGATACTCTGCTGTGAACGTGTGTTGCACCTTCCATACTCCTAGGCCTTCTCTGAGTTATCCTAGTTGATAACGTGGTCTGAGCAGGTGTGAACGTGAACCTTTGGTCTTGCTTTGGATGGGTTATGTGGCATGTATTTGCAAGCTAACTATCTCCAGTGAGATGTGGGATTGACTATCCCTGAAAGGTATTGGCAGTGATATCATTGATATGCTGTCTACAAGGGTTTCTAGCTAATCCAGGGATGCTGGACCATAGAGAAGACAGTTGTCCTTACACTGACAAGTATAGGCCTTTTCACAATAAGCAATCCTGACTATAGGCTCCAAGGGCATTGGTTCTTGGCCAAGCCTGCTAGGTTTTGGTCTGGGAACCTAGGAACCAACAGAGTATAAACTCAATGAGAAGGATGGGGTCCTGTTGATAAGGATGGGTCTCAACAGGGAACTGAGACTGTGGATGATGGACACAGGTAGATTGCATAGATCAAGGTTAAATACAAGAGAAGCTGCGAAGCAGCTTATATACAGAACTAGCTGCTTTAGGGCAGGCTAGTATAAATATAGTAATACACCTAAATAGGCAACCAGTGTCCCAAGGATAAATGGGTGAACATGGATTGGGCTAAGTAGGAATGGGCAATTATGGATGGGAGGGATAGGATCACAAGGCTGGGTGTGAGAGAACACAGCTGAGGAGATTTGTTCATGAGAGAGTAAACAGTGCGTTCGTGAGAGATCAACAAACACGCTCATGAGAGAATCAATAATTGAAAAAGGAAACTGATGATGTAACTAATAATAGTCCAGGTCCTGTGTATGCTCAGCATGCAAGAACTTGTCCCAAAGGGAACTGGGAATGGGATCATCCATTTGTAGCATACTCCAGAGGATATTGGCTGGAGTGGGAGAGGGAGTAGGCAGGGAAAAGGTGGTGGAGTCTTCCAAAACCATAACACACAGTCCATCTGTGCAGGCCCTCTATGCCATGACAGAGTACAATGTATAATGTAATGGCACATACCACCTTTGCCTGACTGGTTGTTAGATGCACGGTATGTTGTAGTTGCTAATGTGTAGACCTTCAAATTGTTATGGAACAGTAAGCAATGATCAAGTTCAACTTGATTATCTGGCACTTCTGCATCAGGCCAGAGTTGATCATATAGAAATTGACAAATATAGGGTATGAGATTTGCATAATCAAAGTGATTAGCCACTTCTGTAGCCATTAGTGGTAGTCTCTGTACTATGCAGATAAATCAGTGACTAGTAATGCAAAAGCATCAAATACTTTATCACAGTGGTGAACCAGCTGTACATTGAGAGTTGTTGTTTCAGGAAGAGCATCCACTGCACTACTCTTGTTATCATCACTATTATATGCATACTGCTCTTCAGGCTGAGGAAATGCTCCAACTGGAAGGAGTAGCCCTTCCAATATATCTTTTTTCTTGAAATCAAGCTGGCCAGCTGCAAGTTTGTCAAGCCATTGGTTCATTATTAACATTTGACCCAGCATGTTGTATTAATTGGAACACTGCCAAGGTTTTTTAATAGCTTTGATGTGTCATGACTCAGTTATTGATGAGCAAAGCCCATTAGGGGTGCCAAACATCTTAATAAGTGTCTCATAGTGAGTCATTGAATGCTAGTGTGGCAATGAGAAATGATTGTGGACACCAGTGTTAATGAAAATAACTCATTCATTATGAAAACATTCCATCACATGGTGAATTTCTTCCAGTGCTGACTGATTGATGACTGGGTGTTGAATCAGGTAACAGAATTCTAGAAATGCACTGATTGTGCATACCATTTGATTGGGCATGTACAGTGACTTCCAAAACTGTTCCAATATTTAACCCAAATATAGTATATGAAGCACACTGCAGGCACCTGTGGAAATCTTGCTTAGCCTTGATAGGACAAACAATGGTACATGCCCTTGGCTACCTATAGGTGCTTGGATTATGTAATATGGTCTGGAGGAAGCAGAGATATGGCTATTTTAAAATAGCAACTATATTGAAATAGTGTTGTTACTTTTAATATGACTAATAGGATCTTAATGAAACAAGGGGATAATTGCTGTTGTTTGGTGCTACAAACAAAGATATACATATAAACATGATGTCTGAGTCCAAATATATTCCCACACTTCTTAACTTTCAACCACTATCATTATGTGATCTCTCTCTGCTATTCAAAAGAATACTATTCTCTCTCAATTTGATTCTGGCTATTTCATCTGCTCTATTGCCTCAAGTACAGGTGTTGGCATTGCTACCATCTCTAGGCTTTGTTCCAAGGAGCATTCTGACCTTCAAAAGTCTACTGGAGGTCATTTATTAAAGCTTTCCTCTGCTGATTTTCATTATGCTGTTTGCCTTATCTCTAGTAATAAGATAGAGAATGCTGTTCAGGTCACCAAATCTCTCTCCACCATTACCAACCAGCTCCTCCATCCCAATACAGTTCACTGTCACTTGAAAAAGGCTGGTATAAAAGCTGTAGTCAAGTCCAAATGCCCTCTGCCTTCTACTAAACATTATAAGGCTTGCTTGGACTTTGCTTATGCTCATAAAAACTGGACTCTGGAGAACTGGAAGCAAGTGATATGGTCTTATGAGACCAAGATCAATTGTCTTGAATCAGATGGTTGCAAATGGGCATGGAAAAAGCCAGGAGAAGGGGTTAGTGACAGGTTAGTTGAGAGAACTCTGAAATTTAATGGGAGTTTTTTGATGTTGTGGGGCTGTATGGCTTGGAATGGAGTTGGCTATGCAACCAAGATTGATGGTAGGATGAATGGTGACCTTTATTTTCAGATTTTGAATGATGAACTCCAGGATTCTCTGGAGTTCTATGGTCTGAATCCATCTGATATCATCTTTCAGCAAAACAATAACCCTAAGCACACTTGGAAGAAGGTCAAGGAATGGCTGGGAAAGCAGAAATTCAGAACCATGGTATGGCCTGCACAATTCCCTGAACTCAATCCCATAGAACATGTCTGGCTTCATCTCAAAAGGAAGCTGGCAGACTATGAGGAGCCTCCTAAAGGAATACAGAAGTTGTAGAGAAGAACTCAGGAGGAATGGAATAAGATACCAGCTGAGGTATGTCAGGGTTTGATTGAGAGCATGCCTAGGAGGGTTGAGGCAGTGCCTAAAGCCAAAGGGTGATACATCAAGTACTAATATATACCAAATACTCTTATGATAATTAAAAGTGACAAAACTGTTTCAATGTAGTTGCTGTTTTAAAATAGCCATATTTCTGCTTCCTCCAGATCATATTACATAATACAGGAACCTATAGGTAGCCAAGGGCATGTACCATTGTTTGTTCCACCAAGGCTAAGTGAGATTCTCACAGGTACCTGCATTGTGCTTTATATACTATATTTGGGTTAAATATTGAAACAGTTTTGAGAGTCACTATATCTGACAAGTGCTGGGAGGTAGATCTACAATGAGCACACACATGAGAGATTCAGTTAGTACTCCAAATGAGTGGAAGTACCTTACCTTTATTAATGTCTTGGAATTGTTTCCAGTCCACTGTTTAAATTCATGTCTCTTAGGGAACTATCACAATGCAGGAAAGAGCAGTGCTATAGCAATTCTAACCCATGTTAAACTCTTCTAATTCCATGTTAATGTATATGAGTTGCTTACCTCTGATTGATGTCAGCCATAATTATTCCTGCATGTCACTTACTGTGAGTCTGCATTAGATATTCTTCAATTCAAAAAACCAAGTGGTCTTTAAAACTGCCCTTGATAAGTTAATATAATAGATTGGAAGCAACAAGTTCATGTATATCTGCTTGAGAAAATTGGGCAGTAAGAGGCTAATTGATAATGACATTAAAATGGTGAAGTTAAATGATGATGGCAGCCTGTGACTTTGTTAAGTCCAGAGTGTAGAGTAAGATGGAAAGGAATAGGCTTTGGCTTCAATGTATGTGTTGTGCCCTTGCTCGAGTTCCTCTAGCCCTTATTTATGGAGCACAAGGTTGGAGTAGTCAGAGTGATCAGGGTTGTCCAGTGAAGAACGAGAGAAAGTTGATGACTATAGTTGATATTCGAACTGAGGCTTGTACATTGTAAATATGGGGCCTTATATATGGAGTTAGAGTTGGATTAATAATCAGAATTTGTAAGTAGAATGTATTCGGTAAAGGAGAAAGCCAGAGCTATGCTCCTAAGCAAAGCATAGAATTGGAGAAGTCTAAGGAGTGGAACTAACACATAAAAAGAAACAAGGAGGAATGTAACTAAAATGGAGAAAGAGCTAAGTACGAGCAAGTCCAGAAGTCCAGAAGTGCATCTGGGTCGAGATAAGTCCAGAGTTCATATTATCTATATGGAGTTGGGGTTGGAAGTATTGGAGGTAACTTGGTGAAATTCTGGGATATGACAGACTTACCTTAATATCACTCACAATGCCATAGTCTTTCCATAGTGTCCTGAGATCTAATGTTTGCAGGAGCTATTCAGTGAAAATGTGAGGCCATGGCCACCCCTACTATCTAGGTTATCATAAGAGACTGTACATTTAAGAATAGTTAGCATGATCATAAAAACCAAGTGTCAGCTTACCTTATATATCACTCTTATACAATATATATTAAAAGTGCTTGTTCTGGGAATCCACTATATAAGGTCCCAGCCCATATATCACACAATGGAAGTAATTATCCACACAATATGCCACTTGCAGCTGGGTTATTGAACCTTACAGGGGCTGTAGTATTGCTGCAAGAGATAAATGGAATAATTGCCAGCAAAAGTGATGAAAGTCTGGGTCATTGCAGTGTGCCTTATCAGCTACATTGTAGAGTTTAGTAATTGGTTCTCAGCTTTGGTGATGATGGTGTATAAGACTTACTTTTAGGTATTGCCAGGAAAGCAAGAAGTGAGACAGAATTGCAATAAGTATACTGGATATTATTATGAAGATTATTCAGTGAAGTATAGAGTGGATAGTACTCAGTGTGACCTGTCCTCATTAAGACTATGGTCTTATTGCTGCTCAAAATTACTGGTGCAAACATCACACCATGGATTCCAGGATCCTGTCCAATTATTTTCTAGTCTATAGTATTAGACATTTCCTTCTCGAACAGCAATGAAATACATACACATTGGTCCCAGACCCATTGCCCTAACATTAGATCACCTACTTCTTGCTCCCCATGCTTATCTGTGATAACCTTGGATACATAGTCAATGCTATCATTGAACTCTGGATTTGCAAGCTGGTCTTCAAGTAAGACCAGTAAATTGTGGTACCATACATTGTATTTAACTATTATCCAGGAAAAAGATTCTTTGTACATATGCCCTGCATACATCACTGAAAATCATTGCCATGGTGCATCATCATATGTAAGTGATAGTATCAATGATATAATATAAATCCCTGTGAAAGTGAAATGGGAGTGCATTGTTGTTGTATATTGCAGTAACAATTGATATCAATTTATCTATTTTGCTTGCTGATATCTGCTCCTTCTAGTACAAGAAATCTGCAAGCTTGAATTGGGCATGACTTTCAAATGGTGACCAATCATTAGAAGGAGGATTGTCTTGTAGCAAAGGGGGGATTCCAAGTGACAAGTCATTATCATATTGATCACATGCTGTTCCTAAGTTGCATGATAATTAGCAGTTCTCAAGATAAAGTCTTGTAACTTACTGTTGATGATAGGGTGATACAATACTAGTCCTCTTGGGTTGGCAGCAACAGAGTCTTACATAGTGAAATCCTCATCTTGGTTGTCATTGTTGTCTGGAAAGGATGCTGCTATTAGAGTGACTTAGTCTAGATTATGATGTATTTGTCTATGTTGCTTGAGACCTCCTTATATGCAGCAACTCTTGCTATATTCAGAAAACCTGCAAATGAATGAAGAAAAGCAGTAGGGGAAGCCTGCAGGCATGAAGGAAACAGAGACACATATTTTTGAGTGAAAGAACTGTATAGGTACAAGAGTGGCCTAATCAACAAAAATTAATAAATATGAGACACAGTGATGGATATGCATGGCTCAATGGAAGCAGTCCAGAGTAATGTGCCTATAAGAGACATGATATGCTGTTTATCATTGTTGATATGGAAATGAATAGCATAGGGAATATTGCTATTATTGAGCTTGTAAAAAAGATATGCTGTTTATTATCATTGGTATGGAAATGGAAAACAGACAACATAGGAAATCTACCTGCAAAAAAGACATGCTGTTTATCATTGTCAGATTGGAAGAAAAGCTTGATTCATTAGTTTCCAAGTCACCTGGAGCAGATGACATGACATGCTGCTTGAAACAACTCTAAAGCTTCAAGCTTCAAGTTGCTCACTAAAACAAGGGGAAGGTCGTAAGATGGAGTGTAAGGGCACTGGCACTCTTTAGAGATAGAATACCAAGAGAACTTCACTGAAGTCTCCAGGCGTTGCATTGGGGTTTATATACTACATGGGTGTTTGTACATATTTACTACATGAGGCATATGGCTATGTGATAGAGATTAAGAACATGAGTAATGCACGTTGCATCAGGAATGGAAGAGAAGCATAAAGTGGAGATTAAAGACATGCTGCACACACAAGGTGTGGCAGAATGGAATTATAAGTGTGGTAAATGAAATGTGTCCATGATGTGCATGGTGAGAAGTGGAAATTAAATAGAAGCATACCTGCACATATGAAATGAAAACACATGCCCTATAAATGGGTAAATCCATAAAAGGATATAAATTTCCAGGATCACGTGATCTGGAAAGAAATAAGTTAACGAGTGCGCTAAGTGTCTATGTGACTAGCACTTGGAGTAAGTCGAAAAATACATATTGTAACACTGCTTATCATTGTCAGTGTGAAAATGGATATTGTAGAAAGAGCTGTAGATTGATAGAAGCAAATTTCAGAATGCAAAATTTTATATGGGACAGCTTAATGGAACAAAATAGAATAAATATCATTGAAAGATACTTGGCTTTCCATAATTACTCATTCTCTATTCTCAAATGTTACCTCATCTCATCCAAACCTGTGCAATAAACCAGAATCATCATTTCAGGGCACTAGACATGCCTGCTTTTTGATGCAGTAGTGAGGCTATTTAGCATAAGTATGCTGCTCACAAGAAGGGTGCCATTTAAGTCAAAAAGTGCTAAGTGAAAAATGTTAAACAGGCAGCAGCCATCAAGAATGAGCTGCAAGAGAAGTCAAATGAGTTACAAAACTTCTTTATCAAATCTATCTTGAAGATTGCAGTCTGTCAGATTGAGGACATAGAAGAGGAGGAAGATGTGCCAATAAGATGTGCCAATAAGATGTGCCAAAAAGAAATTGAAGGCAACTTGCAGAAACATTAAAGCTACTTACAACCAAGCTGCAACAAGTGCTCTGCAGACCAAGACTGTCACAAAAGGACAATGTCACAGTGAAGAACTTGGAGATGTGAAAAGAAAGATAGATGAGGTAGGAATAAAGTCAGATCACTGATGCATGGGCATGATGAGACTCACCTGTTACTAGAGGCAATGGAAAGCCTAAGTTCATCTCCAACTCAGAGACCCCTTTAAGGTCAAGTAAGTAGTCAAAGATGGCTGCAGTGATAGTCTCATTTGTGCCAAAGAAGGTCAAACTATAGATAGGTTTAAAAGAATGGTTCACAAAGCAAAATCAAGGAAAATATGCATCACAAGAGACACCATCTAAAGATGTCAATGAGGACTCAGACAACTATCTCATGTCCTTTAGCACACTGCCAGATGAGGAAGAAAGTCAGTAGCCAACCTCCATCAACATTATCTCTCAGACATTAGTACTATAATACTCCATACAAAGATCACTACTGGAAAGGTGGTAAGTTTGATTGATGGTCCATGCCATCAATCTATAATAACCATCTACCTTATAGATCATGAAGATAATCCCTAATGTACCTCAGGAATACCTTGCATTGAGTGGCCTGGTTGCTAATGTTACCTTAAATTCCACTGATAGATTGCATGACATTAGCTTGAATGTTCCTTCAGATGCATAGCAAATCTTTTGAAATTAGTTTATTCCACTTGTTCAGTGATGGACAGGGACATTGTATGATCCTTGGACCACAGAAGATTTGATGGAGCCCATCTAGATGTTTTGAAATACACTAATGTGCCAGATCCAGTGGGCATATACTTTCAACAAGGATAATTCAGTCTATAAGCTGGTGAGCATGACATTGTTTGGGCTCACTGTACTGATTGTACTTTGCTAACAGACTATATAGAAAATTTACAAGTAGTGCAATTATATTGGTATTGCCACTGTTGAGACTGTAAGGCAACTCTGGGCATTTAACAAGAAGTACAAAGAACTCAAGCAATGCAAGAAATATGTGACAGATGTACTTGGACCCAGACTATTCTTCTTGTACAGTGAAGTCAAACAAGTTGGTAATGACTTCTGGATGGTAAGTCATTGCAATTTGCATGATAACTGCCAATCTAATTAGTGATTTTTCTGATAGAATTTGAGGTTGGAAAAACCTTTTAGAATCCTCTTATCCTGCAGACTTTAGCAGCACATCTTAGGGCCATTGCTTTGGTTGACCAACTGACATACTCTAAGATAATCAATAAATGTGAATCTAAGAGTGTGCTAATCTTGGTGTTAACTGTAGTAAGTGTTTTATTATTATTGCTACAAAGTACTACTATAACATGTCATTCAGGTCAAATATGCTCTACAAATGTTCAAGATGGGAAAAGAAGAGGTGTTGAAAACATCTGAAATGAGATTCTTGAATCAGATGTGGAGTATAATATTCCTCTGTTATGCAAAGTTAGTGTTAGAGACCAGGTTACTTCAGGTCAGAACTTCAGAACTCCAGAGTTGGACAGGTTAGATAGGACATTGGCTTTAACTTGTGTATTGCACCCTTGTCTGGAGTCAGTCCTGGATTTGAGTTGGAGGCTCAGGAGTATGGAGTTGGGTCAGAGGGTCAGAGAGAGAGAACTGTTGAGGTTTAGTCAGAAGTCAGGAGTGAGAAATAAATCAATATTTGAACTAAAGAATTACATGGCTTGAAGTACAGGAGTTTATGTATGAAGTCCAGAATGAATTACTAACAGAGATTGGTAAGTGGATTAGTAATTCAATGAGTAAGTAAGTAATGGAACAGAGGGTCTAGGGATGTAAGAGTCAGAGCTATGCTCCTAAGTGAGACACAGCATTGGAAGATAAACTAAAGTGAAACTCAGAGTCATAGCTGTACAAAGTGAAAATGGAGAGAAATAAAAGTGGACAAGATAAGTCCAGATGGACAGAGTTGCATTCTCTGTGAGAACACTCCAGAGTTGGTCAAGTAGTCATCTGGAGATGTGAAGTTGAGACTTAGAGAAATACAGGATATGACAGTCAGTGAAGAAGCTCAGCAAGGCCAAGCTCAATGAGATATTCAATGCAGCATAAGCATATCTAAAGGTTAAACATTAGCAAAACACAAAGTAGTTGTATAGTGCTGTATAGCAATATAAAGTTATATAGTGTTATAGTTAGGTCCTCTACTATACAGTCCTGTAGCATTTCTGTAGAAAGGTTAAAAGTGATTAAAAATAAATTTCTTTGCTATAGAACAAAAATAGTTTTTCCTTATACATACTGTAAGTCTGTAATATTCTGTAGCACTGTGCTGAAATTGCTGTTTTGCTAATGAAGTATGCAGTGCAGTACCTATATCATTATTGAATGGAAGAGTACTGTTCTGTTATGTAGTGAGGCATGAGTGTAGATACAGAACATTGTCTTTGGTGAGCAAAGAAAGCTAGCATAGTCTTTTCTTTCCTTCATGCCACTTTCTCTATTAGACACTATGCTCACTCCTTAATCTTGTACCTCTGTTCAACTCAGCAACCCTATCATGGCAGACTCTAATCTTGAAGTAGTACCTGACTTTGCTAGTCTCATCTTTAACATCATTTGTTAGAGCCTATGACTAGAATATCAGAAAGACAACCCAAGGATTATTAAGCACCTGATAAATACATGGGAAGCTGACAGAGATGCTTGTGTTGCAGCCTGGAATGTGTGAAAGAAAGCAGAGACCAGGGCAGCTAAGCAAATCGAGCTAGCCTGCAGGGCACAAGAGGAAGAAGAGAAGAGATTAATCTGAGAGGAGGCTGAATGCAAGAAGATTTTCATTCAAAACACTATTAACTTCATATTCCTATTATGTGGATTAAGCTTACTTCACTACAATACTTAACTCATAAATTGCATACTTTATTTCAGTGAACTGGTAGTAACTATTCCTTTGAGCACCATACCTCTATCTATTCCACTTATCTTTCCATTTCCAATACTATATATGTTAGTTTGGAAGCTGCCAGAGATCTACCTACACTACTAAATAGGTAGAATACAGAAATCTCTACAATTGTTACCCTAAATACCGTCAAAAACAATAGGAAGCAAATTAACAAAGTCCATACATAGAACAACAAAACTAAAACCCCACTAAGAGAGTAGAACACTAGCAAAAACAGCATCCCACAAAAATTGACTAGTGCTACTTATCTTTACATTTTGCACAAATCTTACCTTTTGAAAACACCCACTGTCTATTTCTAGTTACAAACTAGAATATCCATATACCTTAAACTAGAACTGCCTACATAACAGAACACATAATGCCAGTTTTAACTATAATAGATCTGTTGCAGCAAGAAAGTCTTGCAGATCAGATGCTGACTACACTATGCAATAAGCTAGACTACCATTGTTATTAAATGGATGATAATCAAGGACAAGCCAATGGTTTTCATGGTGGACAATACCATACCACAGTACAATTCAGCCTAAGCAGACTCAATAGAGGCAGACTCATAATTACCTGAGAATGTAACGATTGCCAAGTCATATGCTATTATGCTAAATTTGTCAATTGAATGAAGAATGATGTCCATTACCATCTTAGAACCATTGATCCCATTGGATAACCATTACAGGAGGAAAGTGCTGAGATAAAAGATCCACTCAGACCACCATTTCCTGTAATTACCCCAGAAACCATTACAAAAATCCTGTGAGCATTTGCTCATAGAGAACTAACACCACCTTCCACTGTTGCTGAACCATCCAATCAAGCTCAAGATAGGACCCATGTAAATGGAGTTTTGGACATTGAAACCAACAAGCAACAAAGTTAGGGACAATCAGGGACAATTGTTTTTCTCTCTCCTTGGATAACCTGCATCAAGCCAGTTATATGCATAGTCAGGTACCTTCCATCAAAATACAAAATTCTACCACTTGCAGTGAATAGAATTCTCAAAGACTCAAGGGCTAGATAATCCTTTATATGATATACCTCTCTTATTTTTCTCACAATATTTTACCAATAGATTAAGGAGATATTAATAATTTTCTCCAAATTCTAGCTTTGTTACTATCTACAAGTACATAGCTAAAATAAACATTGTAAATACAAAATATTTACTAAGCACATAGCTAAGATAAGAGACAGGACCCTCTGGAATGTTCTGGAATGCTCAGCCCCAGAAAGTCTCAGCATTCTCACAATTTCTAAAAGTCCTATATTTCTCATAGTATCATTAAAATAGTAAAGCTCTTAGAATGTTCTAGAATGCATAGCCACAGCTGACTCAGCATGACTCAGCATACTCTTGACATTACTAAGCCACTTTGTAAGCAGCATCCAAGTCTTCTGATTGACTAGCATAGCCTCTGTATTTATATATAAAAGAAGAGCTTTTCAGGCCACTCAAGAAATAAGGGGAACCTTCTATACAATAGAAGCTTTTTCTTCACCACTCAGAGTATTCCCTCCTCAGACTACCAGAAGGAGTCTTGATCAGGATGTTCCCACAATAATTAGGATTGCTAGACTACTTTGTTAGGAGCAAAAAACTTGTACTCAATAGTAGAAAAGTGAAATAGAATATCTTTTGGGAGAAAACTCTAAATTGGGCAACAAAATGGAATAGATCTTCAACAAAGAGCACTACCAGTACAAATCCCTGTTACTCTACTATCCACCCAAGGGAATAAGTGATAGTTGACCATTAAGCCTTGAATTGAAATCTTCTTAGTTATGCAATAAGATTGTGTTATTGTAACCATCTGAGTGAACTAAGTGAATTATTGCAACATTCCAGCCTATTCTGGAATTCCTTACATCTGAGCAATCCAGCATATCTGTGAATTACTACTCCACAAAGTCATAACCTTCTGAAAAGGTTACTTTTACTAAATCTAGCTTTTACAATAATAAGCCTAGCAACCTTATTGTAACAGTTACCTTTAATTTCACCACTCTCATGCAGTATCCTTGTACACACTCTGTACACTCTTGTACCATCTGATATATTGATATACAAGACATGCTCAAGCCTTCAGTCAAGACCAAGGCCAGCATTACCATAGCCAACCCCTTGGCTATTCCATACTAGGTACTTAGCTATTCACTTAGCTATATCTAGATACACCTTAGCAAGACCTTAGCTAGGCCTCACCCTGCCTCTTAGCTATGTCTTAGCCAACATGTCTCTAAGCTATATCCATAGCTTACAAGATATTCCATAGTCAAGCATATAAGACTATAAATGTATGCTTAGATCATCACTGTCTTAATGTGGCTGCTGTGCACCCTTAGATGGTATTATCTAATACAAGTACTACTTAAGCCAACACTAGATTAACCCAATACCCAAGATCTGGATCCTTCCTGTTATACTTCAGATCCATGATCTAGTCTGTATTTAGACACAATTCCATATGTAGAGATATTAGATTAGATCTGTGATCTTGTCTTTTGAACTCTCTTTCATTCCATATGTGACTGCACATCACATATCTCATTCTGATTCATATTTATACTTTATAGACATTGCTCATTATCTTATTGCAAGTAGATAAGGTTAGATTAGATAATATAGAGTCCAGACCTTATGTCTAGACCATTCTATTTATATCCAGTATCATAGTAACCACAGAGATCACACCCTTTACCTTATACAGGGTTACTACTTAATTACCACTTGCCCTATCATCTAGGTTACTAGTACTTACCTCATACCCAAACCCAAACCCTTTGCCCCAGGCCCTGTACCCACATGATCTGTGCATCAGTACATAGGTATATAAATAGAGACAGCTCCTATACTAGATAACTTGAAAATTCTCATTCTCATTTGCCTATATTTCTACCCATCCCCTTCCAGTTCCCTTGGATCCATAAGTCCATTGTATCTTTCAGAAGGCCATTGCCCCTTCATCACCCTCACAAGTGGCCTGGTTGGTTGTTTGTCTAGGTATTTGCCTCAAGGTATAGGTAAGTCCTAACACTTATAGTATTGACTAGCATACTTGTAGTAGCATACTGTAACTACTACCAAACCATCCTAATTACCAGACCATTTACATAGCTTTTATTACTAGTTTGTAAACATTTGTTGAGAATTAGCAAACACCCCACATATTGGCCTCACTAAGTTTTCCACCAATTCAACCTTACTTGATCTAAGCATTAACTTATCTAGGAGATATTTATTCCTAGCTTATAGTGAACCATCTGTGAAAGGCAAACCACATGTCTGGGGAACATATCTTTAGTTCCAGTTGCTTGAGTCTATAAAGAAGTCAGCACCTTCTTCTCTGCCCCCTTGTTAACCTTCTTTTTTGCCTTCTTGTGCACCTTCTTCTTCACCTTCACCTTGTGCACTTTGGTCCACCTCTATCATTTAGCATACTTAGCAGCACTGAGGTTTTTATTGTTGTTTTCATCTTTTGCAAAATATACATTGGACCAGGTGGTGAGATTGTTCAGTGCAGACATGTTATTTTGAGAATAGATAATAGATGGTAATAAAGAGCAGAAGACATGCAGCAGACTTCTTTTTAAATCTACAAAATTTTTCAAACTCTGATATTCCAGACTCTGCATCATCCATCTCTTTCCTCATATAGGCCTTCATGGGTTTAGGCCTAAGAGGGAAATACTATCATATTTTAAAATCCCAAAATTCTAACTCTGTACCTCCAGATAACTATTTAACCAATTCTGGGGTATTCTTGCATGAGAAAGCAACTCCATCCATCTGTACTTGTCTTCATTTCCTTTTACCTCTCTCCATTTCATACTTGTGCAACTGTATTGTAGTCTTGCTTTAGTTTACTTTCTGATGCTGTGTCTCGCTTAGAAGCACAGCTCTAGCTCTTATATTTCCAGATCCTCTATTCAGTTACCTACTTCTTACTCATTGGATTACTGATCCACTTACCAATTTCCATCACTAATTCATTCCAGACTTCATATATAAACTCCATTCCCCATGACATGTATTTTTTTAGTTTGAATATTAATTTAGATCCACTCTTTTGACTTCAAAACTGAAGCCTCGATGAATTCCCTCTAACTCCTGCTTGACTTGACATTATTCCAAATGTCTAAGCCCTTATCCAACCCAACTTCAAAATCTAGGATGCAAACTCTGGCAAGAGTGCACCAAACATGGTGAAGCTAAGTTCCAACTACTTATAATAACTCCAAAGGTCCCAGAGTTAACCTGGAGATCTGTTCTTAACAGGGCCTGGTCGCTCTTGCCCACAACTTTGTCCTCTATCAAAACATATGCATGGCCTACAGTTGTGCCAGTACTGCACTCAGTGGCTTGAAGCACAAAAATCCATTCCTTATCTCAACCTATAATTCTTATCATGTCAGTCTTGTTTCTGCAATTGCAACACTTCACAATGAAATTCTCAAAAATGCTGTCTTATCTGGCTTTAAAACTCATTCAGAATTAGCCATTGTTCACTCAGGTGAAACATTTGATTTAATTACCTCTGACCATGCATCAACATTTGGTGAGCTAATTGATGTCAAAGAGAAGCCCATTAAATTTGATAACACTGCTATAATACAGTTGCTCAAGTTTGAACACAATAACACTGCTGAACTTGCACTCCAGGCAAGCCACCCCATTCTTGAGAAGTTGAAGATCAATTTTTAGCTTCTGAACCAACCTGCCAATCTAAACACTGTAAATACTAGTACCATGGCCATGAAGTGCAAACTGGAGCCTGTGTTGCCCATTGACAGAGCTGATGACATTACTATCATAACTGCCAT
>JBBPQI010000055.1:0-15582 GCA_038092445.1 Gyrodon tennesseensis | reverse complement strand
CTATACCAAGTACTGATAATATCCAAATACCCTTGTTATTTCAAAAGTGAAAAAACCCTTTCCATGGTATTGCTGTTTTGAATTGATCATATCTCTCTGGCATGTGGACCAAATCACACGACCTAGGGGGCAATATTGTAGCCGAGAGTATGTACTATTTATAACTCCACCAAAGCTAAGCATAATTCTCATGCTGTTTGGTGGTGCACAAAGTGCACCACATTTTGGGTTAGTATGGAAAGGGTTTTTGGAGTCATTGTAATATAAGCTAAGCTCTTATAGCTTAGACTTTACCTTTATCTTATCTTATTCAATTGAGATCAGATAACATATGAACTTTTATCTGGAGTTTAGATCTTAATTTTAGATTTATAGATAGTGTTAAGAATGTATATAACTCTGGGTCAATTTCAGATCTTCTAGAGTTAAACCAAGAAGTCAGAACTTGGCTTTACCATGTATGGCATGCCCTGGCTAGAGTCTATGTCCTGGATTTCAGAGTTGTATCAGATGGAGCACTTAAAATAAAACAGTTACCTCTATATTTCACTGTTCTTGCACAGTATCCTTGTACATACCCTGTATACTCTCATACCATCTGATATATTAGTACACAAGATACACTCAAGTTCTTAGTCAAGTATAAGACTAGTGTTACCTTGGCCAACCCCTTGGCTATTCACTACTAGATACTTAGCTATTCACTTAGCTATGCCTGGTAAACCTTAGCAAGACCTTAGTTAGGCCTTACCCTGCCTCTTAGCTACATCTTAGCCAATACACCTCTAAGCTATACAAGTAGCTTATGTGATATTCATAGTCAAGCATATAAGACTATAAATGTATGCTTATGTCATCACTATCTTAATGAGGCTGCTGTGTGCCCTTAGATAATATTACATAATACAAGTACTAACCAAGCCAATGCCAGATTATTCTAATATCCAAGATTTAAATCATTTCCATTATACTTCAGATCCATGATCTATTCCATATTAGAACATAATCCATGTATAGAGATATTAGATTAGATCAGTGATCTCTTATCTTGAATTCTATTCTATTCCATATGCAGTCATATATTACATATCTTATTCCATTCATATTATACCTTTTAGATATTGCTTATTATCTTATTGCAGGTAGATAAGATTATATTATATTATATCAGTCCAGACCTTAAGCCCAGTCAAAACATACAACACGGATTTACAAATATCTACAAATGTTTATAGATTGTTGTCCTGATCAATAGTATTGTCATAGAACAATGAATGTAAAATATGGTCTTTATAGAAGATTTCTGATGAAATAATGCATTTATAGGACCTTGTATGTGAGGAAACCTTGTAAAACATTGTATGTTGGTCTGGCAAAAACATGAATCATTTCATGATACTGTACTGTATATCATTCAGGTAATGGAACTACAGTAACAGCATGTGGGAGCAAAGATATAGCATAACAAGAGTAAAATCACTTGCAAGTTCATTTATTAAGCAGTAGTGGCAATTTCATTTGCGTGCTAGGTATTGTTGTTGTAGAGAACTTCATTGTTGGCAGGAACATTCCTGGCCTTTCCCTTTCCTTTGGCCTAAGTCTTCGCCTTTCAAGCTTCAAACTTGTCTATGTAAACTTTCTTCTGCTCTTTAGGTAGCTTTCTTCAGTAGCTATTGAACTGACTGACTGACTTCTCTGGGTTATGCTCTATATATTCTTGATGACAAATATTTCTGCAAGTAAAAAGCAAGTTAATACTGACAGTATTCATTTATAATCAAGTTCTGAGTCATTCTGGTTCCAATACTTCCGGTTCTGACAATTCTAATTCCAATGCTTCTGATTTTACATTTCAGAATCCTTCATTCTGAAGGTATTCCAAGATTTTTTCCCATACCTTCCAAGGATTTCAAGACTCTCATCTTGGAACCACTTCCAGAACTGGTTCCAGAATTTTCCCATGCTCTTTCAAGCTTGAAACACTCAGAAACACTCAGAATGACTTTAACTCTTTATTTTTTTCTTAACTGATAATACCTTTCTTTTATAGCATATATTGCATATCATTTTCAGACCCATTTACATTGTCAATAACATAATGCAAGTACACCTCTGCCCACAGCATATATATACTTTTCTTTGCTCATACATACCTCAGTTATTTACTGCCATCTTGGGCAGCAGCTGAGATAAGTTCCTTTTACTTTTCTTATTTTACCTGTATCTAATGTACTGTAGCTGGGCTATCTCTGCCCTTTCTTTCAGGTGAATTTAGTCATTTACTGCCATTTTAAGCAGCAGCTGAGCTGAGCTATCTCTGCCCTTTCTTTCAGATTCTATCAAATACATCTACCATTAAAGTACTGTTATAACTAACTTGAGTGTGTGATAAAGTTGTCCTCCTGAATTTCCTTTTATTTTTAACTTGGATGGGAGTGTAGCAGTAGCTTGCTGGAAGAACTTGGATATTCTCTGAAACAATACCATTTTTCCTGCTAGAGTGGGAGGAATGGTGACTTCATTGAGATCACTAATGTGAGCATTGGAGAGTTGCTGCACAAGTTCAGTGGTAGAAAATCCTGTGCTAACAGCAGTAGGGGGACCTGTTGGACTGTTGGATCCCTTAGTCCATCATGATAGGGAATTTACAATCTACAAATATATTAGTGCTGACATTGTAAAACTTGCCATATCACTTACATTGATCTGGGTTTAACCAGCTAAAGCCTTGTTATTAGACAAAATAAGTCTGGTCACCACTATTATTGTATCTAAAGTGTCCATTTAAGTGAGTATGGCAGTGGGGGCTAGAGAGGTGGTTTCAAGTCCATGAATTGTCAGTGCATCAATTAAGTAGTGTAAATCTTGTTCATTAATGGGATTGAAGGAAAATGTCATTTTCATGTTGATAGAGGGACTGCTAATAATATGTTCATCTTTTTTCTTTTTGGAGTAATGGATGGTGAAAGGAAAACAGGGTAAGGCCATATTTATGGAACTGACATGAGGGCACTTTGAAGTTATTCCTATTGGCCCTTTGGCCATCATTTCAACTGCTTTCTGTATTGAGCCTATCACCATCTTCTCCTTGACCTTGTTCTTAGTGGCAAGCAAGTGCAGGTTATCCTTCCAGTGAGGGTAGTGCCTAGTTACAAAGGTGTTAGTCTTCCAGTCTTTGTTGCAAAGCTGAAATTCTTCATACTCCAAGTACATAAACAGCACAACAAATTCTGTTGTGAGCAATGTTGCCTTTGACCAGCTTGTGGGTTTGAGGTCAAAGAAGGCTAGAGTCTGCCATAGTGATTGTATATAATTGCACATCTGTCCTTGTTGTATATCATCTGCAATGTAGCCATCTGTATCAATAATGAAAGAGATTGACCCTTTATCAGTGCCTTGATAACCCTGACTGGTGGTGGATTCATTTGGTTGATAGGAGATGCTAAGGATTTCTTAGCCATTCTAACACTTTTGATTCCACTCCTCTTGTATCCAGTAGAATGTCCCCTTGGAACAAGCACAGGAAAGAACCTCTGAGTTTCATTTGCATAAATCTAAAAGGAGATCATGGAATGTCAGTTGAGAGCTGTGGGGGCATGTGATTGTATCAATCTTTGCATCTATGCTTAAGCCCTCAATGCACTCTAGCAAAGAATTGTACATTGATCTAGAAGACATATTAGATTATAGGAATAGCAAATAATCATTGCTTACTTCAATGTTTTGAGCTTTGCTTTGAGTACCTGTATTTGAATTGTTTATCCAACATTGTTCTTCTCAAGCTGCAAAACCTGTCTGTGTAAGTCTTCAACCAGTTTCATTGCATGGGCCAGTTGAGCTTGCAACTGGCATGCTTTGGAGCTGGAGTCACTGAAGTATGAGCCATTGCTATGATTCTATTGTAGATTGGAGTTAGCAAATTGCATATATGTGCATTTAAAAAATGTACTTATACTTCTTTGAAAGTAATCAGGCAATAGGTCAATTCTGAATGATAACAGCTGGCCCCAGTAAAGGCAAGCTAAGGTGGTTGAAAGGTTTAGCTGTAAGTCCTGTGGGAAATACTTAGCACAGATGAAGAAAAAATTGGAAGAACTTACAAAATTGCTATCATTACTTTGAGAAATTTCAGTGGAACCCTCTATGCTAGCCAATATATTTTCACTGAGATCTTCAAGAGACGTCTGTGAGCCATAAGATGATTGTATGCTTGTGTTCAAAATTGATTTGACAGATTGAGAATCTTGCAAAGAGTCACTGTGTTCAAGTGCAATGGACTGTTTTGAAAATGAATGATTCATACCATCTGTTACGATCCATCCCATACCCCTATCTTTTCCTTTCCCTACTTATCACACATACTATGCCTATCATCTTCTCTATGCGACCCACCCTTAGCCCTATAGATTGGCACAGTTATTCTCTATCTTTCCATTGACTTCTGCTTTGTTCCATCGTCTTCCATGATGTTCCACTGCACCCTGTGCCCATTCGCTGACCAAGCGTTCTCTTCCATTCCATTCCCTTCTATCTGCTTGGTCATCCTCTTATCCATGTAGTATATAAACCTCGCACTGTCTACCTTGTAACCCAAGTTAGACTTCCTCTTTACTTCCACAATCTCATTGTGCCTTGTCTCCGAGTCTCCATTCTACTCCTGAGTGAACACTTGCCTCTGAACCTCTAGGCAACACTCAGTTGGCCTATCCTTGAACCTCCATGTTGTTAACATTGGCAACATTGACTAGCGATTGCTAGCTCCCTCGAACCTAGTAGGAATCCCCCTAGGTCTGTGTCTTGGTAGCTACCACTACCTGAACCTCAAAGAGGCTATGACCGTCCCTACCTGGGCCAGTTGTAACACCATTAGGACTTCTAAAAAGATGTCCAGGGTAGGCTAGTCCAACTTAAAGTGAAAGAAGATGATGGGTAACATGCAGATAGAGGAGATGCAGAAAGAGCAAGTGCAATCTGCTTAGTCATATTACCTCCACACTAATAAGATTAGACTCACCTATCTCAAGGACCAGCTTCATATCTGAACCTATCCATATCAAGCCTGAAATTATCAAGAACATTAGTGTGATCCAAGTTGAAGGTATATTCACAGACTGGCAACAATATGTCATCAACATTGATCCAGTTCCTGTCAACAAACCTCTGGTAAGTAATATATATGCACTTCTGTTTCTCATACTGATCTGGTATAAAGACTTGTTATTTGGCTCCAAGATAGCCAAAAAAAGATTAGACCTGAAGATACAAACAATTCTGACACTGATAAGTAGGTTCTATGCACACTACTGCAAGCTAATTACTAGGATTTCAGGAAGGGATACTAGTAGCAACAATTGTGAGGTGGTCAAGTCTAAGGTAGCAAATGAAGATGATAGGTAAGTATATGCATGCTATTATGTACTACTAGTAACTAGCACAGAATTGCATTAAATGAGCATTCTGAGGCTGCAATAAAGTCCAATGAGCCCAATGTTGCCATTCAAGATGAATCTGAAATGGAGAACCTGAGATATGCATGCCATTTTAAAGTCCTGCTACAGTGACCTCCAAAACCATTGCAATGCCTAATCCTGATGTGGTGCACGCAGTGCACCACAAACACCTGTGGGAATTCTGCTTAGCTTTGGTGGGGACAAACAAAGTACACACTCTTGGCTACAATCTGGCCTCTGGATCATGTGATGTGGCTTAGAGGCTGTGGAGTTATGTTTATTTCAAAACAGCAATACCATTGCAATAGTTTTGTACCTATTGGTAGAGAATGTGGAATCTTGTTGAAATACCATCATAAGTGGCAATGTTTGGTCATACAAACAAAGGTAAACATATAAATATTATGTCTGAGTTTGAAATAGTTCACACACTTCT
This sequence comes from Gyrodon tennesseensis, assembly GCA_038092445.1. Taxonomy (NCBI): domain Eukaryota; kingdom Fungi; phylum Basidiomycota; class Agaricomycetes; order Boletales; family Gyrodontaceae; genus Gyrodon; species Gyrodon tennesseensis. The sequence continues at coordinate 9,696 of JBBPQI010000055.1, read as the reverse complement.
TTATTTCCAACCATATCATTATGAGATTCATTTCTTCTATTCAGAAAAATATCATTCTTTCTATGCTTGATGCTGGCCAGTCAGCTCATTCTATTGCTGCCACCACTGGTCTCCATGCCTCTACCATATCCAGGCTCTGCTCCAAAGAGCATTCTGAGCTTCAGAAGTCTGTTGAAGGTTGCCTATCCAAGCTTTCTTCTATCAATCTTTATCATGCCATCTGTCTTATCTTATCTGGAAAGGCAGAAAATGCTGTCCAGGTGACCAAGGCTCTTACCAATGTGGTCAACCAACCCCTCTCTACCACCACAGTATGCTGGCACTTGAAAAAAACTGGTATAAAGGCTGTGGTGAAGTCTAAATGTTTCCTTCTATCAGCTAGACATTGCAAGGCTCACTTGGACTTTGCCTATGCTTATAAGGATTGGACTATAAAGAACTGGAAAAAGGTAGTATGGTCTGATGAGACTAAAATCAATCACCTAGGGTCAGATGGGCAAAAATGGGTGTGGAAAAAAGCAGATAAAGGGCTTAATAATAGATTGGTTAAAGGAACCCTAAAGTTTGGAGGAGGTTCTCTCATGATGAGGGGGTGTATGACTTGGCAGGGAGTTGGCTATGCTGCCAAGATTGATGGTAGGATGGATAGAGACCTTTACCTTCAGATTTTGAAGGATAAACTGCTGAATACTCTGCAGCATTATGGTCTAGATTCTCCTAACATGATCTTTTAGCAAAACAATGACTCCAAGCATACTTGTAAAAAGATAAAAGAGTGGCTTGGAGAGCAGGAGTTTGGGACTATGATATGGCTAGCACAGTCTCCTGACCTCAACTCTATTGAACATCTCTAGAATCACCTCAAAAGAAGACTAGCAGATCAAGAACACCCTCCTAGTGGAATTCATGAGTTATGGAAGAGAGTTTAGGTGGAATAGAAGGGAATACCACTTGAGGAGTGTCAGAAGTTAATTGAAAGCATGCCTAGGAGGGTTTAGGCGGTGCTCAAGGCAAAAGGAGGCTATACCAAGTACTAATATTCACTTTATATTAACAGGTGCAAAACTATTGCAATGATATTGCTGTTTTGAAATAAACATACCTCTGAGCCAAATCACATAATCCAGAGGCCAGATTGTAGCCAAGAGTGTGTACTTTGTTTGTCCCCACCAAAGCTAAGCAGAATTCCCACAGGTGTTTGTGGTGCACTGCATGCACCACATTAGAGTTAGACATTGCAATAGTTTTGAAGGTCACTGTATATACTAACTACAAGAATCCATGTAGTGAGAATTCTGAGAATGCAATCAAGCCAGAGAGTGTAGATGACCCAGACACTACCCTAGTTCATCCAGTTGAAAATGCCAAGATGTAAATAATATTTCTATGCACTGCTATGTACTAACTACAGGACTTTATCAAGCAATTTCAAGACCTCTGAGATTGCTATATATCATGCTAAACCTGTCTGCTTTCTTACATGAGGCTATTTCCCTAAAGGCTACTCTGGGCCCCAAGTTATTACTGACTGAAGTGTCTCTGAGGCATTTTCCCTTATTCCTCCAACTCTTGAAGAGTTTTACAAGATGCTTTATAATGGGAAACTTAGCAACATCAGCAATGATGACAAGTAGCAAGAATTATCAGAACAATGTGATTTTTTCTTTCTGTATGATTACACACATGTATGCTTTACAAGCATTACATTGTAGATTACTAGCATGACACATAGAATGAATAGAGTCACATATTATTGCCCACCATTACTTTTGGTATCATTGTCTCCTACTTCAAAAAACCCTCCCAAGTCTGCAATGTTCACACCAACCTTTTCAAACATGTACCAATACTCCTCTCCATCCAACATGTATCATATCTAAATGCTTTGACTCTGACATTATACATCTTCTCTTGCTCAATATTCCCAACCTTCTTATTTCTTTATGGCATGGAATCTTTGAATGCAACCTCAAGGACAGCATATCTGATTGGCCTTGGGCTGTGCTTAGGGATGAAACCTGAGAGAGGTTTGGAGAGCTTATCTCATCAATAACATCTTATCTTCCTGGGTATTTTGACTGTCCCCCATATAATCCAGCCAAGAAAATCAATAGTAGGTACAAGGCATGGGAGTTCACATTGCTCCTGTATGGCCTTAGATCCATGGTCCTTTATAACCTTCTCCCTATGCCCTACTGGGAGCATTTCTGCAAGCTCATATATACTATTCATATTATCTCACAGCACTGCATTGAGACAAAAGACCTTTGTGAAGCCAATAACCTATTTCTGAATTTTGTTAAAGAATTTGAAGAATTATATTACCAGTGCAAAATTGAATGCCTCCACTTTACACAACAAAGTGTCCACATACTGGTATACTATGGTTATAAAATCATTGCCAAGGGCCCTCTCATTTGCACTTTCCAATGGACTATGGAGCAGACCATTGGCAATCTGATTGCTGAGACTTGCCAACTCTCAAATCCTTATGCTAATCTCACTCAGTGTGCATTGTGCCAAGCACAATACAATGTCCTCTTACTCCTTGATCTGTCTCTTGATTCCAATGCCACCAAAGAACCCTCCAAATGATTCAAACAAGTTCAAAAGTGGGATCATCAAGAGAGGCAATCTGCAGGCCAAGAATATGAGCAAGGGATGCACATAGATTAGTGAATTTGACATTATCATAGATTTCATTCAGAAGAACTTTGTCATTAGCATCAAGAGAAGGAGGGGATTGGTTATCTTTATGCTTAGAGTCAGGCTTGTCAGAGAGGGATTGTACAGATTGACCTAAAGAGGAGTTAGGGTGAAAACCAGGAGCAGAAGAAGGCATTGGGGTCCATCTGCAAGGAGGAGAACTGGGGGATATTGAAACTCATGAATGTTGAGAAGGACCAGGGTCTGCAAACTCCAAGCTGTCATCACTATCTGCATCTTCAACTGTGGCTCACAGAGATTGCTGCATCTGTAAGTAAATATACAGAGAGAAAGTATTGATGGAGAAACTTATCTCTCACTGGGAAGAATTGGTTGTATCAATTCCAGATTGGCTCTTGAGATAGGAAGCTGTGGGTGATTCTACAGTCAGCTATTACTGTCATGTGATCAGCTGGCTAGAAGCTTGGATAAGCTCTTGGTAGTCCTCTGTAGTAAGCACTCTATTAGTCTTAACATCATTATTCTGGTACCTTTTGTGGGTGCAATATGTTAAATAGGAGACTTTGGTCTGCTTCCCTCCACATTGTTGTTAACAGTTGCAGATCAGCATATCTGGATGAACTGCTGGATGTTAGGAAAAAACTGGAGGGAAATCCTCAACTCTTTGCCCAATGTCCAGCAGTTTAAGGTCAGTAGTAGATCCCAGACCTGATAACAGGATCTGGATGAAGAAAGAAGGGGATTTGGTCCATCAGAACAGGAGGCTAATTGAGCATATCTTGTTAGCTTATATCTTGTTACTTTAACTCATATCTTGCTTATTTACCTCATATCTTGTTTTTTGTTTCAATGGAATGATGTCATTTTGTAAAAGTTTGGAGAAATCAACACTCCCATTGTATTTCTGTGTATGTACAAATTAAGGTTTGTAAAAAATTGTACTATGTTGTAAAACCATGTTATAGGTTTTGACTGGGCCTTAAGTCTAGACATCTCTATTTATAATGGTTACCATAGTACCTACAGGGATCATAACCCTTTACCATATACAGGGGTATTCCTTAGTTACTGCTTATCTTTTACACTGGGTTATTTAGTATATATGTTATACCCTTACCCAAATTCTTTGCCCAGATTTTAGATCTCATGGTCTATGTGCAGATATTTAGATATATAAGTAGGGACAGCTCATATATTAGATAACTTGGAATTCTCTCTCATTTCTACTTGCTGAAACAACTCTAAAGCTCTAGGCTTCAAAGCTGTCTAGACACAAATCTATACATGAAGGTCATAAGACCAACTGTACAAATGAGTATAAGCTTAGATGGCAATCTCTTTAGAGCAAGAACACCAAGAGAACTTCACTGAAGTCTCGAGATAATGGCATTGTGGTTTATATACTATACAAGTATTTGTCTGTGTTTACCCTAAGTACCATATACATATATATTATCATATCAGTGGTAATTAAAGAAATGCCTAATGTGCATGCATAAGAAGGCGGAGATTAATAACATGTAATGTGTGCATGTATTATATTAAATACAAGTGTGATGTGCATGATACATTAAATGGAAGGGAAGAGGCATAGCCTTGCATAGGATCTGATGCACATTGCATCAGATATTAAATATGTGCTGCACACATGAGGTGTGACTGTTAAGACCATGCCAGGATTTCCTAGTGGTAACTCTGGATCTCTGGAGTTTGAACAGATGAGCATTCAGCTTTACCTTATGTGGTGTGCCAAGTATCAGTTCAGCTTTTATTTCAGAGCAGAGAAAGATTATGGCTTAGAGGATGGAGGATGAAGGAGGATGATAATAGGATCAAATTGAAGTCCATATCTAGGTTGATTACAAGCTAGAGTGTACATATTTTGGAGGGGGTTTATATATGGGAACAGATTTGGATTAGTAACAGAGTAATGGAGACAGATTGATAAGTATACTAGAATGGATATATAGAGAGGCCAGAGCTGTGTTTCTAAGCAAACATAGGAATGAAAGAATCTATGAGGTGGGACTAATACTAATATAGTATAGGTGAAATGGAGAGATACATGAGTAACTAGGTATAAGTCCAGAGATTGAAGTTGTGTCTTAGGGTGAGAACACACTGGAGTTTGAGATTGGGAGGGTCAAAGGCAGATCTGAAGGACCAGATGAACAGTATATGACAGTGGCAGGAAATGAAAAGAGAGTGCTGCCCTTGAGGCATAATATGATCTATGATCAAATAGATCTGAAGATAAGGAAGATGTAATCTTGTGAGAAATATAAAGTAAATAAAGATGTCCATTAAGTAAGAAGTTACATGATCTTTAAATGGAAAAGCTGCTTGCAGACTATAAGAATTCCAGGATGCACATAATATGGAAGTCTAATGGTAAGGTGTCTATTAGATAAGCACATCTAGTGCTTGAAGAAAAGAAAAATGAAAAATACATCTAGATGCTTATTGCACTATGAGAAGGGTACATGACCTTCATCACTAATTCCATTCATATCTTATTTCATAACATATGTTCCCATCTGTTCCCTATATCATTACACTCACCTATAATTCTGCCTGTTCCTTTCCTTGTTTCCTTGGACTAGATATCCATTGTATCCTTATGAAGGCCAATACTCCTTCATCACCATTTAGCAAGTAGCCTGGTGTGTTGTATCTCAGATATTTGCCTTTGATATAGGTAGGTTCCAATATAAGATATTAGAGACAGCATCAAGTTGAGTAAGAATCAGAAAAGAGTTGTCAAGACTCAAATAGAAGATTTCAGAGTCAGGAAAAACAATCCAAGTTGATATTGAAACTGAAGAAATTGACAGAATCTAAAAGAAGGGCAGAAATAGCCCAGCTCAGCTGCCATCCAAGATAGTAGTAATGACTTAATTCACCTGAAAGAAGGGCAGAGATAGCCCAGCTATGTATAGTATATTAGTTATAGGCAAAATAAGAAAAGAAAAGGAACTCATCTCAGCTGCTACTTAAGATGATGGTAAATGACTAATGTATGTATGAGTAAAGAAAAATATATATATATGCTATGGGTGGAGGTATACTTTTATTATGTTATTAGGAATGTAAATGGGTCTGAATGTGATGTTCTTTGGCTGTCACTTAGAAGTTCATAGCTGGAAGGGCAAAGAGAGTGGATTTGTGCAATATATATACAAACAAATCAAGCAGGATTTAAATATCCATTTATAATATGACATGAGGCAAGGGAGTAGGTGGCAGCACAGCATACTGTCTAGCTTTGAAGAGAATCTAGGGCTGTATAAGCTGCTGACCTATGAAATGGTTGTCCAATAATAGCTGGCATGAATGCAGAAGATCTCAAGACTAGGAGATGGGAAATGAAATGGACTCACTCATATTAGCAGACAGGTGGGAGAGTTGGCTGGAGAAAGGCTTTGTGCAAGATGAGTTAAGCCTGTATGTATGGTACATGAATTTGAGCATAATGGCAGAGGTAAACAAGGAAAGCATTACTTCTCCACCTTCCCTTGACTTTAATAACATCAAAGAGGAGATTGCAAAGGAGATACTTTAAAACAGAGCTGATGTGGATACCATGGCCTTATAGGGGTGGTTTACTGAATGCTTTCAAAGTCTGGCTAGAACTGTGAGAAACTTGCTACAGGTGAGAGCAAGGTGATTTTTTACCTTGCTGGTAGGTGAAGAGTTGGCCATTTGAAGGAGGAAAATTGACTGTCATGTAATTCTCGAGAGTGGCTTTGAAGTCAGAAGATCCTTTCTATCTGGTCCAGTTGATGTCTTCTCCTGCTTGAGCAGACTTTGTCTTTGAAATATAAAAGTTCATAACTAGGTTGTCTTAACAATTCTGCTCAATTGTAACATCAGAGGGTTTTATATGAACAAGGGGGTCAAATGAGTGGAGTGTCTTAAATGTGAGTTTATCCATGTATATTAAGAACAGGATCTCTGGGTAACTCCAGGACTTCTGGAGTTAATATGAGTGGTTAGGACTTAGCTTTACCATGTATGATATGCTCTTGCCAGAGTTCATGTTCTAGATTTTGGAGTTGGATTGGATAAAAGACTTAGATGTTTGGAACAACATTAAGTCAAGCAGGGATCAGAGAGAGGCTGTCAAGGCTTCATTTTGAAGTCAGGAGAGTAAATCTAAGTTAATATTCAAACTAAGGAAAATACATGGTTTAGAGAATGTTGATTTATATATGAAGTCCAGAATGGATTAGTAACAGAGATTGATAAGTGGATCAGTAATCTGATAAATAAGAAGTAGGTAATGGAATGGAGGGTCTGGAAATGTAAGAGCTAGAGCTGTGCTTCTAAATAAAACACAGCATCAGAAGCTAAACTAAAGTGAAACTAAAGATATAGCTGTACAAATAAGAAATAAAGAGTGATAAAAGGGAATGAAGACAAGTCTGGATGGACAGAGTTGCATTCTCATGTAAGAATATCCTGAAGTTGGTTAAATAGTCATTCAGAGGTGTGAAGTTGGGACTTAGAAATTTTCATGATATAATAGTATCCCTCTCTTAGACTTGAACCCATAAAGGCCTATATGAGAAAGGAAATGAACAATGTGGAGTTTAGAATGTTGGGGTCTGAAAATTTCTGTAGGTTTGAAAAAGAGTCTGCTGTACAGTATGTCTCTTGCTCTTCATTATCATCCATCATCTATCATTAAACCAATAACATGTCTGCACTCAATGATCTCATCACCTGGTCCAACATGTGCCTTGTAGAGGATGAAAATAATAATGAGGACCTCAGTGCCATAAAATATGCTGAATGACAGAGGCAGACCAAAGTGTGCAAGGAGGTGATGGAGAAGAAAGTGCATGAGAAGATAAAGAAAAAGGCACATGAATAGGCAGCCAAGAAGGCTTATGAAGAGAAAGAGCAGCAGAGAGTGGTGGAGATATGGAATCACAGATTCTAGCTGCAAAATGTGAAAAATGGAGTATATGGACTTTATAGAGTCTGGAAGATAGAGGGTAAAGAAGTAGGTATCTGTCTGAGTGATAATGGTATATAGCCCAAGGTTCTTCTTGGAGAGTTTTTTTGAGGGCCTGGTAGAGCGGAAGTACTTTGCTTTGACAAAAACCTGGTCACTGACTTTGAAATCTGATACCAGAATCTGCCTAGCATCTGCAGGTCCTTGATAGTACTCTTGGATGGTGGCCATCTTCTCATGGAGGAATTGGTGTAAGGATTTGAGGTCAACAGAGTATTCACAAGCTTGGACAGAAGTGAGATTGCATTCAGAGTGAATAGAGATGTTGGAATAATAGCCCTTGTTGGCAAAGAATGGTAATACTGTACATACAGTTACCTCAGTTGTTTTTCCCATCTGGCAACACTTGAGGTGAGTTTCCTTTACTTAATATTTACCCTATACTCATAGTTGTAGCTCCAGACTTATTCCAGATACACTAGGTAAATATAGTTGTTTTGCCCATCTGATAATACCTAAGCTCTGGACTTCCAGACCTCTTCTGAATCTCAGAATTTTAACAAGTGTGTGTTAGGAACTCAATTTTCCTGGCCTCTTACTTATCCTTACTCGCATTACTCACGTGTACCCTCGTACATACTTTGTACACACTCGTACCATCCGCTACATTGGTACACAAGACATGCACAGGTCCCACGTCACCTAGAGGACTAGTGTTACCCTTAGCCATCCCCTTGGCTAACCTCGTACTAGGTACTTAGCTATTCACTTAGCTATACATCTAGTTATGCCTTAGCAAGACCTTAGCTAGGCCGTGCCCTATCCTTAGCTATGTCTTAGCTAATCCCGTCTCTAAGCTATATCCGTAGCTTATAAGATTAGAACCATAGTCGTGGCCGATAGACTATAAATGGGGGCTTAGGTCATCACTGTCTTAACGTGGCTGCTGTGCGCCCTTAGATACATGTCCTAATAGATACAAGTACTAATCAAGCTAACGCTAGATTAACCTATACCCAAGATCTGGATTCTCTCCATTACGATTCTAATCCATGATTGAACACTTTAGTTATATGATTCCATACATAGAGATATTAGATTAGATTAGATATCTAGTCATGAACTCTATTCCATTCTATATGCGACTGCTCATCGCTGTTACGACTTGTCCTACCCCTATTCATTTCTTTCATCTTCTTACTATGCATGCTACGATTACCAACCTCTATGCGTCCCGCCTCTCACCCCATAGGTTGGTGTAGTTATTCTTCTTCACTCCCTACGAACTTCCAGTTGCTTCCATCATTTTCCATAACATTCTAATGCACCCTGTGCCCATTCACTGACCAAGTGTTCTGTTCCTTTCTATTACATTCTGCCGCTTGGTCATCTTCATTTTCCGTTATGTATATAAACCTCGAGTCGTCTACCTTGTCATCCAAGTTAGACTTCCTCTTAACTTCCACAATCTCATTGTGCTTCGTCTCCTCTGAGTAACTGTTCTACTCCTGAGTGAACGCTTGCCTCAGACCTTCTAGGCAACCTTCGTTGGCCTATCCTTAAACCTCCGTGTCATCTACGTAGATGACATCGACTAGCATCCGCTAGACTCTTTGAACCTAGTAGGAGTCCCCCTAGATCTGCGTCCCAGTAGCTCCCCTATCTGATCCTCCAAGAGGCTACGATCATCCCTACCCAGGCCAATCGTAACAATCACATATCTCATTCCAATTCATATTTATACTTTATAGACATTGCTTCATATCTTATTGCTAGTAGATAAGATTAGATTAGATAACATAGAGTCCAGACCTTAAGTCCAGACCTCTCTATTTATATCTGGTCTCATAGTAACCACGGGGATCACATTCATATGCATCCCTTACCTTACTCAGGGTTACTACTTAGTTACAATTGATTGCCATTGCCAGGGATATTAGTACATGGATGCATAATGCCCTTATATACCCTTTGCCCCAGGCCCTGTACCCACATGGTCTGTGCGCAAGTACATAGGTATATAAGTAGGGACAATTCATGTATTAGTTAACTTGGAATTCTCATACTTC
>JBBPQI010000054.1:0-15600 GCA_038092445.1 Gyrodon tennesseensis | reverse complement strand
GATAGGTACATTCAGGCACCCACTTATACTTTGGCCCTATTTGTTCATGTTCCTGAGTAATATAACTAATACTCCAAAATCCCAAAACATTGACTTAATTTTGGAAGTCACTGTATGGCCAGTTTAAGGTGGTCATGTTATTGCAATTGTTTTGTTGCAGATCTAGCAAAGTTCAAAATTGATATACAGTGGCTAAAAACACTGTCTGCATATTTGATCATTTTTCACTAAATATATTATTTTCTAATAACCTCTAATCCTTATCCTAATATATTGGTATATGAAATGAAGCACTAACTCCTGGCTTTCTTGCTCTTCAAACCATCTTTGGGCCCTTTTAGAGGTATGCTTGAGATTATTATCTTGTTGAAAAATAATATCATCTTCAGGAATTCCAGATTCCTCTATGCTTTACAATAGCTCCTGTTTCAAAATAGCCACATACTGTTTAGCATCTATTCTTCCCTCCACCTTACTCAAAATTCCCACCCCATTCCACCCTATGCAGCCCAGTACCATTAGTAAACCTTCTCCAAACTTCACTGTAACTTGAACCTCTTTGGCAATTAGTCCTTCTCCTTTCTCTTTCCATACATACTCTTGCCCATCTGTCCCAATTCTATTGATCTTGGTTTCATCTGGCCATATAACTCTCTTCCAGTCCTCCATAGTCCAATGCTGGTACTTGAGAGCAAAGGCTAATCTTCTTTTCTTGTGACCACTAGAAAGCAGTGGCTTTTTCTTCTCTATCACAGCCTTTAAGGAGGCTTTCTTGAGAGTATTTCTGACAGTCTGAGAACAGACAGGAGTATCAATGATGGTGTTGATGTATTTAGTAGCATGAATAGCATTGTTGGCCTTGCCAGTAATGATTTGCTGGACAATAGCTCTCTTGTTGATAGGGCTAAGCTTGGAAGGATGACCACCATGAAGCCTAGTCTTCTCTGGCTGGAGTTCCTGAAGAACCTGGCATACTGTAAACTTCCCTAGGCCAGTTTGGGCAGCAATTTTCCTAGAGGAAAGCCCATGAAAGGAGAGAGACATGATATTGTTTCTTTGAGAAATGGAAATGAATTTCATAGTAATGGTGGGAAAATAAATATGGAATAATGGGGTTTATATATGTTGTCTGACACTCAATTACATAATGGTAACATAATAGAACCCTTTCCAAATGTATGTAATCATATTACAGCATGCTAGGGTCCAATATATGTAATCAAAACTTAAAGTCAAAAAACTGTTTGAATGAGTCACTGTTTTGAAATGGCTGCCATTTCATCACATCTTATCCATATGTCTTGAGATATGGATGGTTAGAAAGCCAGGAGTCAGTGCTTTATTTCATATATCAATATATTAGGGTAAGGATTAGGGGTTATTAGGGAATAATGCATTTAGTGAAAAATGACCAAATATGCAGATAGTTTTTTGAGCCACTGTAGAATGAAGCCCCCCAAACAACTTACAGCTGAGCATGTTGACCCCAGGTTATATGCATCACTTATCTATTTATCTGCCCTAAGTATTTCTTCTTTTCACTAAATTCCACAGTCAAACTACCTCATTTCATAGTATATACTCTATATAGAATAAAGTCTCATTATTTCAACAGCTTATAGCTGAATCCATCAACTTCAGATATGTATATTCCTGTTCTCACCAAATTCCACAGTCAAATCACCACATTTTATAGCATATGCTCTATGCATAACAAAGCTCTGTCACTCCAACAGCTTACAGCTGAGCCCATTGACTCCAGATACATATATCCTCTGTTCTTATCAAATTCCAGTCAAACTATCTCATTTCACAGTGTACTGTTAAGACCATGTCAGGATCTCCTAATGGTAACTCCACATCTCTGAAGTTTGGACAGATAAGCATTCAGCTTTATCTTATGTGGTGTGCCAAGTATTGTAACAATATGAGAGTGGAACGTAACTTATGGGAACAGATGGGAATGTACGTTATGAAGTGATGGTATGAACGTAATGAACCCCTTCATAGTGCAACGAGCACCTAGACATATTTTTCCTTTTCCTTTTTCCTTTCTTTCAAGCACTTGATGTGCTTACCTAATGGACACTTATTTATACCATTAGACTTCAATCACGTGGTCCTGGAACCTTACTAGTACACATGCACCTTTCCCATTTAAAGGTCACATGACTTCTCATTACTTAATGGACATCTTTATTTTATATTCCTTTTGAGATTGCATCTCAAACCTTATCTTCAGATTTATTTGATCATAGATCACATTATGCCTCAAGGGCAGCGCCCTCTTTTCATTTCCTGCCATACCTCATGTGGTACATGCATATTTAATATCTGATGCAATGTGCATCAGAATGCTATGTGAGGCTATGCCTCTTCTCTTCCATTTGATGTGCTATGCATATCAGACTTGTATTTAATATAATACATGCACACGTTGCATGTTATTCATCTCTGCCTTCTTGTGCAGAGCACATCAGGCATTACTTTAATTACTGCTGGTTGGTAATCTATACGTATATGGTATTTAGGGTAAACACGGACAAACACATGTATAGTATATAAACCCAATGCCATCCATCAGAGACTTCAGTGAAGTTCTCTTGATATTCTCGCTCTAAAGAGATATGTCAATAAGCTTACACTCCGTCCTAAGGTTGGTCTTACAACCTTCACTTGGTGGTTTGTATAGACAGCTCAAGGCCTGAGGCTTTAGAGTTGTTTCAAATATTGGACTAGCTTGTATTTTGGAGCAGAAGGGATATGGCTCAGAGAACAAAGAATTAAGGAAGGAGTAAGACAGGATTGGATTGCAGTCCATATCTAGGTTGATTACAAGCTAAGTTGTACATAGTTCAGAGGGGGTTTATATACGGGGACAGAATCAGATTAGTAATAGAGAAATGTAACAGATTGGTAAGTAAACCAGAATAGATGTACTAGGAGGGCCAGAGCTGTGCCCCTAAGCAAGCACAGGGATGGAGGGATCTAAGAAGTGGGGCTAATATATATACAGTGACTTCAAAAACTGTTCCAATATTTTGTAGTTTTGGAGTGTATGTGGAATAGCAGTTGTAGGCATGGGAATTCTGCTTAGTATTGATGGGAACATGTAATGTACAAACCCCTGGCTACCTGCTGACCTAATATGCACATGATTCAGCTCAGGGATTGCAGAGATACATCCATTTTAAAACAGGGACACCATTGGAACAGTTTTAGAGCTTTTGAAATAAATAGGGTATTTGATATATATCAGTACTTAGTGTATCCTACTTTGGCTTTGAGCACTGCCTGAATCCTTCTAGGCATGATCTCAATCAACTTCTGACACTCCTCAACTGATATCTTCTCCCAATTTTCCTGAATCCTATCCCACAACTCATGAATCCCACTAGAGGGCTTTTCATGAGCTGCAAGCCTCCTTTTCAGATAACTCCATAGATGCTCAATAGGGTTTAGGTCAGGAGACTGTGCAGGCCACACCATAGTTCTAAAATCCTGCTCCTCTAGCTATCTCTTCACCTTTCTACAGGTGTACTTGGAGTTATTGTTCTGCTGAAAAATAATGTTAGAAGAATTAAGACCATAATACTGCAGAGTATTCAGCAGCTCATCCTTCAAAATCTGATGATAAAGGTCACCATCCATCCTACCATCAATCTTGGCAGCATAGCCAACTCCCTGCCAAGTCATATACCCTCACATCATTACAGAACCACCTCCAAACTTGACAGTTCCCTCTACCAACCTGTTACTGAGCCTTTTTCCACACCCATTTGTGTCCATCTGACCCTAGATGATTGATTTTGGTTTCATCAGACCATACTACCCTCTTTCAATCATCTATAGTCCAATCTTTATGGGCATAGGCAAAATCCAAATGTGCCTTGTGATGTCTAGCAGAAAGAAGAGGGCATTTGGACCTGACTACAGCCTTCATACCAGACTTTTTATACAGATTCTGGGATGATTATCAATGATCTTCCATCTGGATCCATATTCACTTTTGTTGCCAACCTTTTCACATTGTTTTTCTTCCAATTCATCAGTTTCCTGCTCACCTACCTTCTTCATACAACTCATGCAGCCAAGTTTGGCTCTTGAGCTGGTCTTGGTCTTACCTTGATTCAATTCGGGTTTTATTCCCACATTGAAGAGGATGGCTTCAGGATGCCAGCCGAAAACTCCTCAGAGATACAAAAGACATCAGAATGTTTCTTTTTACCGGCTGCTTCTACTTCGGCTGAGCATCCACCCTCAGGCAGTGCATTCCCCAATGTTACATCAAGAGAGTGGTTGTCATTTTTGCTCATGACTTTGGGTACGTGGATACAGAATATCCTTGGATGTATGGTATTGATATATTTCAACCTTCAGGCTGGTTCCTTCTCTTATCCTCCTTGATTGGTTTCTGGTGCGTTAAACATTGGGAAGCCTCTATTTGCGCTACTCAAGGACGAGGTTCACCCATAGCCAAGGAGATTGAATGAGATTTTACCACCTGTTGGAGACTTGAGAATGCATTTGATGTTTCTAGTTTGGCCGATGAAGCAGCAATCTAAGATAGAGTACACATTCTGATGCAACAGGAACTTGACGAAGTGTGACTGCATTGTGACCTGCATTCTGCCGGTCTCTTGTGACAGAAACTGGATGTTCACAGATTGATACATGGTTGGTTGGCGAGTGCTGGTCTTGTTGGGTCCTCTCGACTTGGTTGTCAGGTGGCTTCCAGATTTATTTATCTTTATCCATCTACTGTAGTCTATATAACATACCAATATCCAAATGTGAAATCTTGAGGGTTGAAAGTTTAAAATTTGTAAAATCATCAAACAGTTGTTCCTTTTTCAAAGCTCATCAAACCCCATATTGACACTCAGTTGTCTTTTCCTGCCACAATCAGCCACTGTCCTTGTCAATGCTTTTCTTCATCGGTCATGGTGTCCTCATCTTCATTGCCATCAGATCCATTCAAAACATTACCAGAATCCTGGTTGGTGGTATGTTCACCATAAGTCAAGGGAAAAGCAAGGCATCAGCAATTGCGCCACAGCCTTATCTGCACTTGATGGCACTTATTTGGCTTAATAAGCAGTCTAAGAGAGAATAAGTCTGGGCCTGAGCAAGTTGCTCAAGGCCACTTGATCTCTTGAATCTAACTTGCATGGCTTTGATTATTGCACTTATCATATTTGTGATGGATTGTCTCAATAAGTAAAAGTAGAAAAACCTGACCAGTCCATCATTGGAAAAAGTTTGAAAAACAAAATAAGTACAAAAATTGATTAAAGGAGTTGAGAATCAGAAAAAGTCATGAAAGGTGGTGGCAACTTGTAAAATGAGAGCTTGTCAACAGGGAAGAAATCAATCTGGTGGGAATGGGTGGTGGTGACTCGGGGATAGTACTCAGCCATGATATAAACAGTCTGAAGATGAAATCTAGAGAATTGTCAGTTACCTCTGAGTTTATACTAACCAAGTTTTGGAAATAACTACCAAAGCAAAGCATGCAGATCAAGGATGTCAGCATCATCGTAGTTGCCAGCAGTAGTAGAATAGGCAGGGGCATGGTTGAGCAATGCATATGCAGACTGAATGATATCAGCAGTTTTTTTGGGGCCCTTCTTGATGAGTATGGTGGCATACGACTGTGTTTCACTGCCCCAGTTATTGACAGAAAACATAGATGTGCCTTTGCTTATGTTTCTGGTCACTTTATTCAGCATCTTTGGCAGCATGATTTTCCCCTTCTTCCCTGCCATTTCATTCACAGCATCCTGGATGTTAATGATATCATCACGAACAAGAGTGAATGCACACTCAAACTTTGATAATAAAATCAGCATATTAGATTAAACAGCACAGGAAAATCTTACCACAGCTGATGCAAGCGCAATAACATACTCCATACCATAATCTTTCTGCAGTGCTGCAGTTTCCAAAGACGGGACATTGACAGCATGGAAGGTTTTGCTCAAATGGGCATTTGCAATGAGTTTGATGATGAAGTCAGAGCAAAAATTGCGAGTAGAATTGAGATTGTCACAGTCTTCATGCGTGAATGGAAAATATGGTAGAGAAATCAGATATGTGGCGATTTGGTGAACCAATGTCTTAGATGACTCTGACTCTGTAGTATGCTTGATCATTTCCCAGAAATAGTGAATGACCATAATGAGGGCAGTGGATCCAAATCCACTGCACTACTCAAGCAGATGCTGTGATACCTATCCACATTTTAGTAAAGAGCAATGAGGGGGATGAGAAAAAATGAATAAGGGGATAACATACCACTTCAAATACAGTACCCTGAGTAGTAACATTGTACTGAACATTGGGGTAGATGACAGAAAATATTTCTTGGAGGGCCATTGCCAGAGTCTTGTCGGAAATGGACCAACTACTTGATTGTCTGCTGGCTCAGAGAATAACAGTGTCCATGAATGTGTTTGTCCACTTCTGATCTGCAGAGACAGGTAGGTTATTATTCTTGTAATCACTGCGAGACTTATTTGCAGCACCCCGGTCATCCATAGTAGTTCTGCTAGTCTTTAATCCAAATAAAGCATCTTCTGGCTCTGTCTTGGCCTTCTTCAGCATTGGCTGAGCATTGTGATCTACATGTATGACACTGACTGATGTCTGTTCAACAATGTCACCAACTAAGCATGAGCACGTAAACACAGGAAAAAAAGAGAAACTTATCAATACTGTTGTTCTTCCCTCATGTGCCATATTGGTATCAATTTCCATGCCAACCTCAGCCATTTTGTCATCCTCATCATCAAGAGAGTCATTGTCTGGAATCTCCTCAATCCTTCTTTTTAATATACCCAAGAGCACCCAACAGGGCTGACTCAGAGGAGGGGTCCATTTGTAGTTATCATACCAGGGGGGGATCTGACTAGCTTCGATCTCGAAGTCACTGTCCGGAGTAGAGCAAACAACCTAGTATAGTTCATTCAGTGAATAGCTTCAATATAGTCTGAGAAACAGACAACATGTCCAAAAGTAGTACATACCAAAGCAACATTTTTGTTTGATCTTTCCTTTCCTTTATTGAGAAGTGGCATTGTCTCTCGCTCTTCAGTGTTGTCATCCTCAGTGTCACCATCAAGATCAAAGCCGCCAAATTTAGTTGTAATACCAGCATCTGTCTCTGAATATTGTGTTACGACTGGCCCAGATAGGGACAGTCGTAGCCTTTCAAGGGGTTTCAGGTAGAGGGTAACTACCAGGTGCAGACCTAGGGGACTTTCACTAGGGTTGAGGAGCTAGCAGAAGCTAGTCGATGTCATCAATATTGATGACATGGAGGTTCAAGGGCAGGCCAACGAAGGGTTGCCTGGGGTTTCAGAGAGGAGCGTTCACTCAAGAGTAGAACAGGGACTCAGAGAGGACACAATGATGAAGATAGAAAGGAAATCTAACTTAGATTACAAGGTAGACTATGTGGAGTTTATATATGTAATAGGAAATGAAGATGACCAAGCAATGGAACATGATAGAAGGTGAGAGAATGCTTGGTCAGCGAATGGGCAGAGGGCTGTGGTAGAACATTGTGGAAAACGATGGAACAAAGTGGGAACTGATGGAATGTGAAGAGAATAACTGCACCAATCACTAGGGTAAAGAGCGGATCGCATAGAGAGAGGAATGAGCATAGCAAAATGACGACTAAGTAAGAAGAGAAGAAAGAAAAAATAGAGGTCTATGACCAATCGTAACATATTGAGTAGTACTAGTAGCTTGAGTAATCTTCATCGTTGCCCAGCTGGGCTGACTGTTGAGTGCAGACACTAGGGTTAACATAGTATCTGAAGCCTTTAAATTCACAGACGTGAACTGTGGTACTGTTTTCTTGTTGACAACTGCAGACCATTCCTTGATTGTGCTGCCAAGGGATTGCCTACCATCAATGGACTCATAGTCAGCGACCAATAGATTCACGAACAACAGTGTGGACTTGGTGAGAAGTAACATGGTTGATGCTGATAGTGTGCAAGTACTTACTTTGGCAGATATTGTGACAAGTTTGCTTCTAACTCATGTGAGGTATTGCCATTGGTGTCCAAGTCACTACTAATTGTCTTGCTCACTTTGCTAATCTTTGCCTTGAGTGAGATCTTGGGGCCTCTCCTCAGTTTTGTACCTGCAATGCCAGTGGCCACCGTGACCTCAGGCTTTGCCTGACACTTGTTGTCTATAAAGTTAGTGAATTCCTGTTTCATTGCAGAAATGTTGTTACTGACCTTGCTCTATCCTATTGCTTGATTTGCTATTGGGACAGCCCAGGGTGCTTGCACCTTTTATACCAGAGGCTTGACTTTCCTCAGGCTATAATGACACAAGTTAGACCATGGTGAAAGATGGAATAAGCTGGTCAGTGCCATGACATACAGATGCAGTGGCAGCATTCTGCTCCCCTTTGTGTAGCTGCATAACTAACTTTGCAATACTGACGATGCGTTCTTGTTCAGCTTTCTCAGCCACAGCTTTCTCTGCTATGGCATAATTGTCATCAGTCTGTTTCTCTGCTTTGGTCCATTACTTGCCCTGTGCTGCAAGGACAATAGCTTCAGGATGAGTGGTTGCATTCTTTGCCCAGATACATCGAGTAGTATTCATTGGGAGATAATATGGTCTGATGGCTGAGCAAGGCTAGTGAAACGCGAATGAAAGTGAATACAAGATAGCAAGCATAAATTCAAATGATTTCAGCCACCTTTTGTAAGTGGCACACTCTAAGTGCAAACAAACAATGAGTCAATGAGCCTCGCTCCACTTAGATTCAATCCTCAGGAACACTGAGTTCACCATTCTAATGCTATCTTGAAGAGATGGACCACATATAGCAAAGTCTTCCTCTACAACTTCCATGCAAGCACCCAGGATGCAACCACTGATTCAAAACCCTTGCTGGTTGAACTAAACACTGCCTGGCAGCCCATCCAACTATCCATCATGGCCGCAGTAACCCATAACCCTTTCCATCTCTGAATTCTTTGACACACCGGTCCCATTCCCCTCTTGGAGCATTCCAGGTAGTTGGAGCTGAAAACAAGAATCATTGTAACCCAAATCAGCAGTGCCATGAAGAGCTGAGGATGGGTGGCACCTTGCACTGGGTATTTTACCCTCATTTGAATGGTAATGTTGATTTATTTACCATTTGAACAAATTTTAATATCTTAGGATGACCTTGTGATGCACATGGAAATTTTCTTCCACCTGATGCACAACCACCACCACTTCATACTACCTTGGACAATGACTGGACTCCATATACCAGTCATACCCAATTTGAAACAGCTGACTTACTGTACTGACGTACTGAGATAAGCACCAAGCAAATTGACACCCTCATGGATATATGGGCAGCAACTCTGATTGAGGAAAATACTGGTAATTCCAAACAATGGATGCCACCATTCATGAGCACAAAACATCTGTACAACACTATCAACAATACTTTATTGGCTGGGACAAAATGGTCGAAATTTTGTGTCAAGTACTCAGGCAATCAGCTATCATCCAACTGGCTGCCATGGATGGATTAATCATTTGATGTTTGATTTCATGATCCCCTTACTTGCCTTTACAACATGCTTGCAAACCTGGACTTCAAAGATCCATTCGACCATGGGCCATACTGGGAATACTCCATTGAAAGCAACGAACGGTGATATCAAGACTTCATGTCTGGAGATTGGGCATGGCTCCATGCAGTGAGCTGATTATAATAGGGTATGAGACTTTATGCCTTATGAGCTACTACCCAGGATAAAATAGCTAAAAATCTGAGGATGCATGGATCTACATTCGTTCCGGTGATTTTGGAGAGCAATAAAACTATGGTATCTGTTGCAACTGGCAACAATGAATATTATCTACTCTATATGTCAATTGGCAATGTTCACAATACCATCTGTCGGATGCATCAAGATGCTGTGGTTGTAATCAGATTTCTGGCTATTCCAAAAGGTACATTTTCATGCCATGAGTCACACAGCCAAACCTGCATGTACATGAATATTATACTGACTTCATATATCTATCTAGCAATGAAAGAGCATTCATCGGATGAGAAATTCCAATTGTTCCATCATCAGTTGTTTCATAACTCATTGTCGATGATCCTTCAGAGTTTAAAGCCAGCAATAAACACTTCTGAGATTATATGCTATGGTGATGGACATTTTCGAAAGACTATATATGGACTTGGTCCATACATTGCTGATTACAAGAAGCAGGCATTGCTTGCCTGCATTGTTCGTGGCTGGTGCACATGGTAAGTGTTCGGCGAGCACTGAGCAGAATAGACCTGTGCATTGGCACTAACAACACTCATCACAGCTGTACCACAATACACAGCATGCTTGACTCAGATCCAGATACCATAAACCATTGCAAGCAGTTGACTAAAATGTTGTTTCAAAATGCAACTGTGGACAAAATATGGAATGATTTTGGCATTGTTGCCAGCCTTATTGTACATATCCTCTATCTAAACTGTGGTGACACTGATCAATTTTGTCTCTTTCTAGCCATTTACAAATGACTTCCCTTGTGCCAACATACATCAACTCATCACCCCCGATATACTTCACCAACTCATCAAGGGATCATTTAAAGATCATTTAGTTGATTGGATAGAGAAATATATTCTACAATCATCAGGATCAACATGACAAGCAGAGTGCATCATGGATGACATCGACAGATGGTCTGTGTTATTTGGCCTTTTCATTATGTATTACTGAATGTTATACTGTAGTATTGCTGTTGTAGCACCATTTGGTGGCCTCCGTCACTTCCCACAGGGACAGGAATTCAAACAATGGACTGGCAATGATTCCAAGGCACTGATGAAGGTCTGTCAGTCTTTCTCATGGATATTTTTTATTTTTCATGACAAAATCCATCAGGTTTATATTGCAGCAATAGAAGGTTATGTCCCAGATGATGTCATGTGCATCATTCACACATTCTTAGACATGTGCTATCTCATCCATCAAAATGTTATAACAGATCCCATGCTAAGTAGTGTTGATGATTCCATTCAACATTTCCACCACTACCATGAAGTTTTCAGGATGATGGGTGTCATTTCAACGCTTTCACTTCCCCGTCAGCATTCTATCAAGCACTACCCTGAGCTAATCCAGCTCTTTGGTGCACCAAACGGACTCTGCTCATCAATAACAGAAAATAAACATATTACTGCAGTAAAGAAACTATACTGCCAATCAAACAAGTACAAGGCACTTGGTCAGATACTTGTTACTAATTAGCGACTTGACAAGCTTTCAGCCGCATGGACTGACTTCAGCTGTTGTGGCATGCTCAACAGAACGTGCTTATCAAATGCCCTTAGATTAATAGGTATATCAGTAATTTGACAAAACACTAATTCATACTTAAGTCATCTTATTGCACTTAATTTATGGTCAAAGTGTGATAAGCTAGGTACATTGACAAGTCAAAATAGTGACTCCATTAAGCTTTGTCTTGTAATACTTGCTGGCTTATTGAGCTAGCCATATGAATAAAAAGTCACATAATATTGCAAAGGTGACTGGGTACAAATCATAACCAAAAGGATGGTAGATACTGAGATGAAACAAGACAGCAATAGTGAGACGGCAAGCTCAAGGTAGGACAGCAGCAAAAAAAACATGTTTGAGAGTATATATGAGGCACTGAATAGAGAATTGTTAGCTAGAAATGAGATTGAAAACATAAGCAACTGATCTTCAGTGGAAGGCAAAGAGATCTTCATATTTACTGTCACCTTCAGCTGAATTGGCTGAGCTAGCAGGTACCATGGTTGTCTTGACGAACTTATGGGCCTCCTCAACTACAAGCCCAAACTGCTTCTCAGACAGTTCCTTGATAGGTTCCAAAAAACACTGTGTTGTCGATCCCCACACAGTGTCGTTAAATTCATACTGGTTTCCTTTCAGGATGATGGCGGTACACATGTTGCCCAACTTGGCTATCTCAAATGAGATATTGTTATTGGAGACCAATGTGAGCATTCGACAAACCTATGTGAGGGTGAGTACAATGGGAGTGCAATGAGAAGCCCCACTTACTGTAGCACAAGCCAGTGCAAGTGCTGTACAAGGACCCCCAAGCTCAATATCTAGGGTGGGGACTATAAGAACCTACCTATACTTGAGGCTTAATACCGAGGAACATACCAGGCCACTTGCAATGGCAATGAAGGGGTGATGGCCTTCAGATGGATACAATAGGCTTTCTGGGCCTAAGGGAACTGGAAGGGGATGGGCAGAGTTATAGGTGGAGAAGTATGAGAATTCCAAGTTAACTAATACATGAATGGTCCCTACTTATATACCTATATACTTGCGCACAGACCATGTGGGTACAGGGTCTAGGGCAAAGGGTATGTAAGGGCATTACATATCCATGTACTAATATCCCTGGCAACGGCAATCAATCATAACTAAGTAGTAACCATGAATAAGATAAGGGATGCATATGAGTGCAATTCCCATGGTCACTATGAGACTGGATATAAATAGAAAGGTCTGGACTTAAGGTCTGGACTCTATGTTATCTAATCTAATCTTATCTACCAGCGATAAGATATGAAGCAATGTCTATAAGGTATAAATACGAATAGGAATGAGATATGCGATGAGCAGTTGCATATAGAATGGAATAGAGTTCATGACTAGATATCTAATCTAATCTAATATCTCTATATATGGGATTACATAACTAAAGTACTAGATTGTGGATCTGAAGTATAACGGAAGGATCCAGATCTTGGGTATAAGGTTAATCTAGCGTTGGCTTGATTAGTACTTGTGCGTATTAGGAAATATCATCTAAGGGTGCACGGCAGCCACATTAAGACGATGATAACCTAAGTCTATGGTTATAGTCGGAGCAGGCTTGACTATGGTTCTAATCTCATAAGCTACGGATATAGCTTAGAGATGGTGTTAGCCAAGACATAGCTAAGGATAGGACACGACCTAGCTAAGGTCTTGCTAAGGTGTAACTAGATATAGCTAAGTGAATAGCTAAGTACCTAGTATGGGATAGCCAAGGGGATGGCTAAGAGTGACGCTGGTCCTATAGGTAACGTAGGACTTGAGCGTATCTTGTGTACCAATATAGTGGATGGTACGAGGATGTACAAAGTATGTATGAGGGTACACGCGAGAGTGGTAAGAATAAGGAGCAAAGGAATGCAAGGAAAATTGAGTTCCTAACAGGGACATCTGCTCATCCCTGGATGTAGTTGAAATGGTGAGTGAAGGTCTAAAGCATGAGTGGAGACCTTCACAACCTGGACCACACCTATAAAGTATACAAGTCAGTATTAGACAAGAAGGACAATAATATAAACATACTTTAGGGTCCATGCCTTTGTTCTGACTAAAGAGAAAGCAGTTTTTCTTTAGCATGGCCTTGGCAAACTCAACGCGCTGTATAGCATTCTCAAAATCGATATTGTTGGCAAAGATGGTGGTGACAACTGTGACAGTGGCTGCAGCAAATCCACTGTGCCAGTTATTGAGACTTTGTTTCACCTGATATAGCATAGTATATTAGTGTATGACAATGGGTGAGAGCAGAATACTCACAATATAAAAAACCAGTTCACCAACCATTATGATGTGCTCTATATTTCCTCCATAGATGGTATTCCATATCTCTTGCAGGACAGACCTGAACCTTTTGCTGGGGATTGACCATGGGTTGTCATATCTGGTGGCAAAGTATGTGAGTGCAGAGATGTAGAGTTGTCTCCAGATGTTGTTGGTGATGCAGCCAGAAGAAAGGTTGTTTTTAATATACTTGTTGTTAACCCCACTACCAAAGCGTTGAGGCCCAGAGATGCTACATGGTGCTGTCTTTGCCCGCTTCAAGAGTGGTGGCTGTGTTTGGGTTATTGAGTCCCAATTATTATCCTGTAGACATACTTTCGTAAGAATACATGAATATAGAAACACATCTGACTTACCTGATTATGGTGGCCCTGCTTCTGGCTCTGCTTTCCTTTAGATGTGCTGGCTGGCACAGACTTTGCATTGGTAGTGACTTTCTCTTTCTTGAAACTGGAGGGATTGCCATGAGGAGAAAGACTTTCATTTCCCTCAGAATCACTAATAATTTCGGTGATGTTCTGTTAAGAAATCACGAGATCAATCAAGTAAAACTTTCTAGAGTATGAGCTTACCATAGTATCAGTCCATTGCTGTGAGGTCATTGCCTTGAAGGGACCATACAACACATTGCACTCAGCTTGGTTGTTACCATGAATATACGAGTTGCACTCTTCACCATGCAATTCAGTTGTACTGAAGTTGCTGGGAGTTGTATGAGTGCTGAATGGAGGAACCGGAGTACCGCATGGGCCCTTGATGAGAGAGCCTGAGTTTGAAATAGACCCTGCATGATGGAAGGTTAAGGTAGGGCACTGAGAGAGTAATGTATTAAGGGGTTTGGAGATAATGAGTTTGTCAGCCCAATCTTTTATTTCCCCTGCACCAGCCCAGTCTTCTTTGATGGATGCTTGATGACTTTGACGGAAAAAGCAGTCAATGGAATCCCAATAGCACAGGACAGTCTCTGTGAGTGAAATCATAATAGTGATGTGGGAAAGACTTACTAAGGTGCTCATGTCTTTCATTTCTGGCTGTTGCTGCTTATCACTTAATCTCCACCCTCGATGTCATTAGCTTCTGGATGAAGCTTGCCTTGTACCGCTTGAACTGCATTGTGGAAGAACATTTTCTAAGTACATGGCCTTCTTAAGACCGGTTGGCTTGGTGAAGGCTCCTCATTAACAGACTCCTGGTTGTCTTTAACCCTAGGAGCTGTTATGGTTTTGGAGGACCCCACCACTTTTTCCCTTTCTGCACCTATTCCTGCTCCAGCCGATTCCCTCTGGAGCATGCTACAGACCGACGAGCCCATTCCAGACATGCTCTGGGACAAGTTCTTGCACACTGAGCGTATGCAAGACTTGGACTACTTCTGATTATGTACGATTTCCTTTTTCTTATGTTTATTTTCTCACAAGCATGTTCATTGATCTTCCACGAATGCACTGTTGATTCTCTCATGGACAAATCTCCTTGGCTATGTTCTCTCATATATAGCCTTGTGATCCTACTCCTCCCATCTGATATTGCCCATTCCTATTTAGTCCGATCCGAGTTCTTCCATTTATCCTGGAGACACGGGTTACCTACTTATGTGTATCACTATATTTATAACTGACCCGCTCTAAAGTAGTCAGTTTTGTATATAAGCTGCTTTGCAGCTTCTATTGTACTCTAACCTAGATCTATGCAATCTACCTGCGTCTATCTCCCACATCTTGGTTCCCTTCTGAGACCCATTCTCATCAGAAGGACCTTATCCCCCACATCGTTCCTAGGAATCGTAGATTCTAGCTCATGGGCACTTACCCTTCCGACTGTGCCAGGAAGTCAGTGCAAAGGCTTGGCCTGATCGACAGTTCAGGAGCCTATAGTTGGAATAGCTCATTGCAAGAAGGCCAGACTCTGATACAAGGACAACCGTCTTCTATATGGTCAGCAGTAT
>JBBPQI010000053.1:0-15635 GCA_038092445.1 Gyrodon tennesseensis | reverse complement strand
ACCAAGAGATGACTCCAATCCAGGCTTGCCCAGGCCTATTTCTACCTTACAAGTTCAATGACTCCTTTATTATCAGAGAGCTACAGTCTTCTTCAGAGGACTGCCCTCTTGTCCTCCAACCCACTGAATTCCCACCCAATTGAGAACAAATGGTCATGACACAACCCTACCTACCCCTACCCCCTCCCTCTGCAGAAATACTGCTCTAGCCCACATAGAGCCATTAACCATGAATGGTTGTTCTGAATCCATTATGGACCCCAGAGTCCTTCCTTATCCCACTCCCCCACTTCTCTATATTCCATCCCTAGCAGCCCTGTCCTGCTTTGAGTATAGATCCACTACTCACATTGACATTGACTGCCCCACTTATCAATGCCCCTTATGCCACAACCTGGCATCCAGACATTTTCAATACCTCTATCCTGCCCAGCAGTATAGCATATGCCATAAGCTTGAATACTGAGCTACACAATGTTCAGTGGCAGATGCCCTCAACTCAGGAGTCAACATCATAGACTATCTCAGCAATGAAGGAGACAGTAGCTCCAAGTGATTTAGAGCTTTTTTTTTTTTTTTTAAATCCTTGTTTATTGTCCAGTAGGGCATGTGCCCTTTATCAGACATTTACATGATAGCGGTGAATGATATGTGTGGCTAATCTATTAGGGGTGCTCAGTACGTATCTGGTTATGAGAGTAGTCCATAGACAGAGTGACTGTTTTGTGTAATAGTGGGATTTTTGGTGTGTATATATTGTAATGAGGTGTTTCAGAGGTGTATAGGTATAGAGTATAGAGCCGAGGGGCCAGACTCTGGTGGGGATCTGTTGTGATCCAGTTGTGGTGACATTGCCGTAAGTGTTGCATCACCCTAGTGTGAAGCTGGATGGAAGTGTTCTTACCTTTGGGTGGAGGGGTTGGAGTGTGGGGTGATCTTTGGGTATTCCTTGTGCATTTCTGGGTGTTGGTGATACTGTGGTGGTGGGATTGTGTTAGCATGGATTCCTGGGGGGGTTGAGATTACCAAAGGTTTCTTTGAATCTTCTGATAGCGTGGGCGAATGTTAGTAGCAGTTTTATGCCTTTTGGTTCGGCTAGTAGTGTTGCAAGATTCCTTGCATTCCATTTCAGCGTGTTATTGAGAGTGGTGTGATACTTGGCATGGGCTGGGCAGAAGATGATAAAGTGAACAACTGTTTCTCTTTTGTTGGGGCAGTATGGGCAGGCAGGTAAGGGTGATTTCTTGATTTGATATAGGTGTTGGTTGAATGGGATGTGCCCTGTCCAAAGTTGAAATATGAAAGATGCCTATCAGCATGGTGAGCCAGTGATCAGTTTTAAGAAATTTTTAAAGAGAAGAAAGGGGTCTATCTTGAGGGCACATTCTGCACATGGTGAGGTTTTGAATATTGCCTGTCGTAGTGTCTTGAGGTTAGAGCTTAGTTCTTGCTTGGCTGCCGATCTGCTTCTTGGTAGTGTTCTTAGTTGGTTGAATCTAGTTCTGAGCTGTTTGGGTAGGAGGGAGGAGTTAGTTGTGTTATCTGATGTGGCTTCTTTGGCTCCTTTGTCCACTGCTTCATTTCCAGATATACCAGTGTGGCCAGGTGTCCATCTTAGTGATATATTGTGGAGATGGTGTCATTTGAGAGCAGTTCACAGGTTGTTGTGGAAGATGTCCATGAGGTAGTGGCTAGGTTTTGCTGAGAAGTTTTGTGTGGTGAGTATTGCAGCTTTGTTATTGATTGCAAGGAATACCTTTTGTGTGTGTGGTGCCCATTTTAGTAGTTTGGTTGTGAGAATCATACCTATTAGTTCACCTTCATATACTGTGTAATCTGTGTCAGCATCTAGTTCAAAATGTAGTGTGGATACTTGTATGCCTCTGCATCTCAGGATTGCCACACCTCCTATTTTCCCATCATATCCTGATCCATCCGAGTATAGGACTGTGTCTTGGGTTTCTTTGACATGAGCGTCTTGCTGGATCATTTCTTCTTTGTTCTTGATGTCAAAAGTCATTTGTGGTGACCATTTGGAGCTGTGTTGGGTGAGTAGGATGGTTTTGAAGGTTCGTGGATCCAGAGGGAAAGCTCCAATAAGATAGTGAAGGGGAAATTTGTGGTGTCAGCATTGTTTGAGGAACTGGATAACATGTCAGTATAGTGGATGGTGCTTTGGTAGGGTGGCTAGGCAGAGTGCTACTTGTTGGCAGTGTTGGCATATGAGAACTGGGATGGGGAGTAAGTTAGCATGGGTGAATAGGAGGTCAGTAGCAGTGGAACACATGCCGCCAGTTATGGTGATTGCAACTGTGCATTGTATGGTTTCTATGTTTCTGGTGAGGCTGTGCATATTCCAACCCATGTTCTTAGTTCCTCTGCCAGGTTTTAAATGCGCAGTAGCCCATATGTCCATGGCATACATTAGTTTGGAGATTGCTACCCCTTCATAGAGTTTCTTCATTATTTTTGCACAAATTTCCTTTAAAGGATGTGTTAGTTGTTTACAGGCTAGTACATACTTGGTTCCTTTTCCAGTTGCATAGGCTGCATGGGCGGTGAAGCATAGTTCTTGGTTGATAATGACCTCTAGGAACTTGCATGTTGGCGTGGGTTTTACGATTATGTTGTTGATGGATATTGAGGGGCACAGGGTAGGGATGGTTTTTGTTACGACTGGCCCAGGTAGGGATGGTCGCAGCCTTTCAAGGATCTGGTAGGGATACTACCGGGGACGCAGACCTAGGGAAGTTCCTACTAGGTTCAAAGAGTTAGTGGATGCTAATCAATGTCGTCAATGTTGATGACACGGAGGTTCAAGGATAGGCCAACGGGACGTTGCCTAGAGGTTCAAAGGTTTGGAGCAGAGCGTTCACTCAAGAGTAGAATGAGGACTCAGAGGAGACACAACTGAATTGTGGAAGTAGAAAGGAAGTCTAACTTGGGTTACAAGGTAGATGACGCGAGGTTTATATAGTACATAGAAATGATGATGACCAAGCAGATGGAATGGAATGGAATGTAAGAGAACACTTGGTCAGTGAATGGGCACAGGGTGTGTTAGAATATCATAGAAGATGATGGAACTAAGCGGAAGTCAAGAGAAGAACAGAGAATAACTGCACCAACCTGGTAGGGTTAAGGGCAGGTTGTGTAGAGAAGATGGTAGGCATATAGTGACTAAGGGAGAAAAGATAGGGGGTCCCGGACCAATTATAACAGTTTTCCTCCTTTGCTGTGGATCCAGTTTTCAGTGGCATGTGGCATATATGAGGGCCATCTTGTTGAGTTCGAATTCGGTGTGGTGGGAGCAGCTCCATTCTAGGGCACCTCCATCATCCTCCATGATTTTCTTCAACTTTTCATTGGCTTTCTTGAAAGATGCTCCTCAGATAATAAAGATGGTGTTGTCGATGAAGCCTAGGCTGAGTTGGTCCTTGTTGTTTTCTGCAAGTTCAATTAGTGGTGCATTATAAAAGAGAAATGCTATGGAGGAAATAGGGCATCCTTGGTCTAGGCCTGTCGGGATTTGGAAAGGGTTTGAGGTGAAGTCATCGAAGGTTAGGGTAGTTGAGCAGTTATTGAGTTGCTGTCTGTACCAGTCAGTATATTCTTTTGGTATATCTCAGGATTGCATGTTGTGTAGTAATCACTCAATTACTATGCCTGGGAAGGCTGCTTTGATGTCTAGAAAGAGCATGGCGATGAATTTGTCTTTTGGGTGGGCCCATGCGTTGTGAGTGAATTTTGTTAGGAGGTAAAGTGAGTCCACCATTGTGCATCCTGATCTGCCTCCAAAATGAATTTTGGATAGGAGGGTGTGGTGTTCTGCAATATATGTTAGATCATCCACTATACATGAGGATAATATCTTAGCCATTATGTCTAGTAGAGCTATTGGGTGGTATGCTTTGGAGAGAGTGTAGTCAGGGCACGCTGGTTTTTGGAGTACAACAGTGGTCAATGTTTTCCATTGTGATGGATACCATTGAAGATCGAAGATTGCACAGTAGATGTGTCCTAGATAGGGGACCAGCACATCAGCATTTTTGATAAATACTATGTTATATACTCCATTTGGGCCTGGGGCTTTGTATGATGAGAGGTTCTTGATGGCTCTGTGGATTTGGTCATTGGTGATGTGGTGGAAATTGCATATAGGGTCAGGGTAGGTGGCATTGGTGAGCACTGGGTTGGGGTCTTAGATGGGTTTGAAGAAAGCTTTGTATAGTAGTTCGCTTTTGTCATGGTTAGTCTGTGAGTCAGGTGGTTGGTCAGCGTTCATTCTGCAGAGGTTGGGAATGTGGGAAAGAAAAGAGTCAGATGGCTCATTTGTAAGGTACTTATGTGCACTCCATATGTTATGGGTGTTGACCTCCTCTAGGTATTCTGTCCAGTGATCTAATTTTACTTGTTCGACTAGTTTTGTAAATGCCTTCCAGGTTTGCTTATGTTCTTGGTAGATGGGATGGTCTCTTATATGGTGCTTAGCTTGTGCTAACCTCGCTAGGGTTTTGAGGTGTTTGTTTTTGTGTTCAAGATCGTAGGACCACCATTGTTTGGCAAACAGGGATGGTTTGGTTTTGGGGATGACTTCTTGAATGGTATCTGTGATTGCCTTATGTAGTTGGTTGAGGAGGGTTTCTGCTCTTTGTTTGGTGTGAATAGGTTTTGATCGTGGGAGTTGTTGGAGTTGTTGTTGCAGGTTGGCAGCAAATTTTTCCCAGTCCACCATTTGGAAGTTATATTTGGGAGAAGGGTTCATTAGTTCAGATGTAGTTGTGCATTCTGTGATGATGGGAAAATGGTCCATGTTGATGGGCATAAGGTACTCTATCACTTCACAGCAGATTATGGTGTCCATTAGGGTTTCTGAGCAGAAGACATTGTCTGATCTTATGTAGTTTTTGAATGTGTTGGCATGGAGCATTGGGGTGTCTGATGGTAGGGTCATGCAGAGGTCAAAGGTGGCAAGTATGTTGAGGAGTGGTTGGGCTGTGGTCATGTTTGCAGTCATGAAAAGGTGGTGGTTGTTGGGGTCATCCCATAGTGGGTGGTGTCGATTGAAGTTGCCTAGGAGGATGATGCCAGTGATACCACCGGGGTCGTTTCTATTGGTATATTGGGAGGCAAGATGGCAGGTTAGGTATTCAAGGATTTCCTGGTGGTTTTCGTCATTGTATACATTGTAGATACAGATGTTACCTTCATGGCTAATTAGTTCAATCGCCATGATGTCGGGGTTATCTAGAGGGATAATGTGTTAGCCATCTTTGGAGATTTTCTTATTTACTAAAATTACTGACTGGGTTCTTTTTCCATTGTTGTTGTTGTGTGTGATTGGGTAGACCACACTCCATTTTGGGTTGGTGGACATAAGGTTTACACAATTGATGGCCAGTTCTTGGATTGTGGTGATGTTGTAGATAGAGAGGTTGAGATTGCAGAAGAGGTGTTGCTGGACAGTGGCCGACTTGTTTAGGTTTTGTTGCCAGATCTGTATTTTCTTCTGTTCACTGTGGGGGGGTTTGTTTTGGTGTATATTCATGATGGGGGGTTGTTGAGGGGGAGGTCGTCTCATATCAGTCTGCTGGATAAGTCTTCAGTTGGTGAGAGGTTGAAGTTGGTGGCATAGTTGGCAGCATTGTTGGATTCCAGCATATGGTATCATTGATGCACTCCATGGTGGTGAAATCTGTCAAGTATAATTTGGATGCCTGTTGTGTTGTTTAGGTGTGGTTGTGTGTGAGGGCATATCTTGTTTTGTCCCCACTCTCTTGTGATGTCTCTGTTTTTGTTGAGAACTCTCTTGGATAGATGGCAGTCGATTGTTGTCCAGATGTCATTGGTTGGGTCTTGTGTGTGTTGGGAAGATGAGAGTGGTTGGCATGGTGAAGGTGGTGGTTCTTGTGTCAAGTCAGGCCAGGTTGAAGGGTCATCATTGATGGGGAAGAATTTGCAGTCTTGGTCGGAGCATTATGTGTTTAGTTTCTCTTTTTCTCAGAGGAAGGTTGGGCAAGCACGGTCCCATGAGGCATGGCCCTGTGTTTTGCAGTTTGTATAATAAAGGTTGTTAGCATTAGTTTCTATGCAGAGGTGTGTACAGTGGTCGTGTTTTCTATATGTGCCACAGGTGTCTTCTGTTTCTGGGCATTCATTTATTAAGTGGTTTTGGAAGCCTTGGCATCAGAAGCATTTCATGGGTTCTGGGTGTGTGCAGTAGGTCATTACTTTCTTATCCTCAATGATAAGACCATTATGAATGGCTTTGTTAGCCACATCAGGGGTGTTGAAGGTGACGAAGGCATGGGTGACCTTTTGTTGGGGTTTGTAATTAGAAGGTCAGTGTATCCAAGATATTTTGCTGATGGTGTTGTTTTCGAGGTTGGATGTGGTTTCAGTGTCATGGTGGCACAGGGGGTTGTCAGCTTTGAAGGTGATTGGGATAAACACCGCTCTGGTTTTGAAAGTGGATTCCAGGATTTGGGAGTCTGTGTGAAATCAGTTAATAAAGTCGGCTCTGTTTAGATTGTTACTTATCCATTTTGTGCCCTCTTTGTTGCTCATTTCCAAAAGTATGATATCTTCTTTTGTCTTGCATACACTGCAGCAGTAGAAAGGGGGGCAGCCTTCTTGGTTTGTGGGTGCTTGTAGTGCTTGCGTTGCTTTTGCTGTGAGGTCCTTTTCCAATAATTTCTTGATGTTGTCCATTTTGCATTTGATTGCAACTTGGTGGTCGCATGCTTCACTGTGGGTGATGATTACCTTTTGGGCATGAGTAAGGTTTTCATTGGTGACTGCTGCTGCATAGGTTGGTGGACAAGGGCAGCTGTGATTGGTAGGATTTAGTAGGCCTACCAGAGGTAGTCTACCTTTGATTTCTTCTATTGAGGTTTTCATTGTTTTGGCATCTGTGAGATTTGCAGTGATGTTCTGTAGGGTTTTGTGGTTAGTTTCTACCTTGTTGGTTAGTTCTTCAAGTGAGCAGTAGATGTATTTCAGGTTGTCAGGTGTTGGGTTGGAGTGGGGTAGTTCAAGATCTTCGCATAGCTTGTCGATTTGGGGTGTAATGGCATCCATGATTCTGTTAGAGATGTTTTGAATAAAGATGTCAGATTCTATGGTCTCTAGAATTAGTGCTACTGAGCATATGGCATTTATTCCAGTTGTGGGAATTTTCGTCCATTTTGTGATTTGGAGGAAAATAAGTACAAGTTGGGATAGGGTGGTTTCAGTATCCTTTTCAGTGATGAAGCCCATTTCTCTTAGGAATCTGTATGAAGAAGGGATGTCATTTACTTCTGAGGGAAGCACTAGTAGGTCCTCCTTGGCCATATGAGTTGTGCGGGCAGATTGTCATGGGGCAGCATGAGATGTTGAAATGTCTGACCATGACTGGATGTCTTTTTGTGAAGATCCTGGGGAGTTGTTTTTCCCTCTGGGCATGGTGTCTATGGGTGTTAGTGTTTTTTAGGGATTTAGGACCTAGCTTTTGATCTTGTGTTGTGTGTTTTTGCCTCTTTTTCTTCAGAGTCCTCATGGGGGTGCCACGTGGTAAAAGGGAAAGAAGCTGATTTAGGGCTTGAAATGGTACTTCAAGACTATGATGAGGGTAATGTTATGGCTTTTGAGGACCCCATCCCTTTTTCCCTTCCTGCACCTTCCCCTGCCCCTGCCAATACATTCTGGAGCCTGCTCCAGACTGATAACTCTATTCCTAGTTCCCTTTTGGATAAGTTCTTACATGCAGAGTGTGTCCAGGACTTGGACTACTTCTAGCTATATTATCTTTCCTTTTCCTTATGGTTACCTTTCCATAAGTGTGCCATTGATCTTCCATGTACATGCCATTGATTCTCTCATGGACAAATACTCCTCAGCTATATTCTCTCATATATAGTCTTGTGATTCTATTTCTCCTATTCAATATTGCCCATTTCTATTTAGTCCAATCCAATTTCTTCCATTTAACCTTGGAAAACAGATTACCTATTTAGGTATATTACCTTATTTATACTAGCCTGCCCTAAAGCAGCTAGTTTCCATATATAAGCTGCTTTGCAGCTTTTCTTATAACTCTAACCTTGATCTATGCAATCTATCTGTGCATATTATCCATATCTCAGTTCCCCTTTGAGATCCATTCTCATCAAAGGGACCTCATTCTTCTCTCATGTTCTTAAGCTTGGCAGAGCTTGACCACCTCTGGACCTCTCACTGTTGTTGTTTGGCTGACTCAACATCCCCTGAATCTTTGTTGATATGGAAGACTATCTTCTCTATAGTCTAGCATTCCTTGGCATACTGGTTTGCCATTGTAGACAGCATATCAACAATATCACTGCTGATACCTTTTCTAGGGTAGTCAATCCCATACCTGAGGTCCAGTTCATTCACCTATTAGGTGTTACGACACCTGTGCGTAACAATGGTACGCTGTACCTGCGGGGTTATCAGCAACCTTACTATATGTGTAGGTTACCTTGTTATCCTACTGTGCAGGTTACCCTGTTATCCTGCACCCGACTCCCTAGAGCAGAGGGGTTACTCTAGCTGATGGATATCGTCTGTTCAATGTGGTTTCGGTTAACCAAGCTGTGAACAAAGTGGTCCGCCTTCCATACCCTAGCAACGCTAGTGGGTGACAAGCCCTAGCAGGTGCGACCTTGAACCTTCAGTACCGCTTAAGTTGAAGTGTGGGCTTCAACCGTACGACCAAACTGTCCTCCACAAGGTGTGGGCTCAATTGCCCCCGAAGGTATCTGCAGATCAACGATGCTGCAGTCTACAACGTCCAACCAGTAGGACGAGGGATACTGCTGACTGTATAGGCGACAGTCGTCCTTGTACCTGAGTTCAGCCTTCTCGCAATGAGCGATCTGAACTATACGGCCCCTAATTGTTGGGATTAGGCCAAGCTGGTGCAGAGTCCTCTTGAGGAGTCAGAGGGGTTATCTGCCAATCACTGAGGTCTTCGATCCTCAGAAACAACCAACGAATGAGGAGGAGGATGAGGTCTTGTTGATGAGAATGAGTCTCAACAAGGAACCTGGACAGTGGAGATAGATGCAGGTAGATTGCGTAGATCTAGGTTACTGTTACAGAAAGCTGCGAAGCAGCTTATATATGGAACTGACTGCTTAAGGGCCGGTCAGGATAAATATGGTAATACACCTAATTAGGTAACCCGTGTCCCAAGGATAAATGAGAAGAAACGAATCGGGCTAAATAGGAACAGGCAATAACGGATGGGAGGAATAGGATCACGAGGCTATGTGCGAGAGAGCATAGCCAAGGAGGTTTGTCTGTGAGAGAATCAACAGCGCATTCGTGGGAGATCAACGAACGTGCTCGTGAGAAAATAAACATACGAAAAAGGAAACGTATCATGTGACTAGAAGTAGTCCAAGTCTTGCGTACACTCAGCGTGCAAGAACTCGTCCCAGAGGTTATCCGGGATGGGGTCGTTGGTCTGTAACATACTCCAGAGGGAATCGGCTGGAGTGGGAGTAGGTGTAGGAAGGGAAAAAGTGGTGGGGTCTTCCGAAACTGTAACATTAGGTAGTTGCTTGGAGCCAAGTAGCCACATACTCGCTGTCCAAGGCATAGAAGGTCTTTTGCTCATACTGCTACAGAGCTCATGTCAAATCTGTCAGATCTTATTGGACACAGAGAGCATAGTAGAAGCTAGCTTGCTCACAGAGGAAGCATTACACTTTCCACTGAGCCAGTGTTAGCTATGACTGAGTAAACTCCTGCTGCTCAGGCTATACCATCATTGAATTAATAGTAAACCAATGAATCTGTAGTTGCTGCAAGTGCCACACTATACCATAGGTACAGCATTACCTTGTTACTGACAAGTGTTATAACAATGTATGCATGTATTATATTAAATACAAGTGTAATGTGCATGGTATATTAAATAGAAGGGAAGAGGCATAGCCTTGCATA
Source organism: Gyrodon tennesseensis (assembly GCA_038092445.1). Classification (NCBI taxonomy): domain Eukaryota; kingdom Fungi; phylum Basidiomycota; class Agaricomycetes; order Boletales; family Gyrodontaceae; genus Gyrodon; species Gyrodon tennesseensis. The sequence goes on along the minus strand of JBBPQI010000053.1, from coordinate 5,681 downwards.
GGATCTGATGCATATTGCATCAGATATTAAATATGTGCTGCATGCATGAGGTATGGCCATTAAAACCATGCCAGGATTTCCTAGTGGTAACTCTGGATCTCTGGAGTTCAAACAGATGAGCATTCAGCTTCATCTTATGTGATGTGCCAAGTATCAGTTCAGCTTTTATTTCAAAGCAGAGGAAGATTATGGCTCAGAGGATGGAGAATGAAGGGGGATGATAACAGGATCAAATTGGAGTCCATATCTAGGTTGATTACAAGCTAGAGTGTACATATTTTGAAGAGGGTTTATATATGGGGACAGATTTGGATTAGTAACAGAGTAATGGAGACAGATTGATAAGTATACTGGAATGGATGTACAGAAAGGCCAGAGCTGTGTTCCTAAGCAAATACAGGAATGGAGGAATTCATGAGGTGGGACTAATACTAATATAGTACAGGTGAAATGAAGAGGTACATGAGTAACTAGATACAAGTCCAGAGGTTGAAGTTGTATCTTAGGATGAGAATACACTGGAGTTTGAGATTGGGAGGGTCAAAGGCAGATCTGGAGGACCAGATGAACAGTATATGATAGTGGCAGGAAATGAAAAGAGAATGCTGCCCTTAAGGCATAATGTGATCTATGATTAAATAGATCTAAAGATAAGGAAGATGTAATCTTGTAAGAAATATAAAGTAAATAAAGATGTCCATTAAGTAAGAAGTTACATGACCTTTAAATGGAAAAGCTGCTTGCAGACTATAAGGATTCTAGGATGCACGTAATATGGAAGTCTAATGATAAGGTGTCTATTAGATAAGCACATCTAGTGCTTGAAGAGAAGGAAAATGAAAAATATATCTAGGTGCTTATTGCACTATGAGAAGGATACATGACCTTCATCACTAATTTCATTCATACCTTATTTCATAACATATGTTCCCATCTATTCCCTATATCATTACACTCACCTATAATTCTGCCTGTTCCTTTCCTTGTTCCCTTGGACTAGATATCCATTATATTCTTATGAAGGCCAATACTCCTTTATCACCATTTAGCAAGTAGTCTGGTGTGTTGTATCTCAGATATTTGCCTTTGATATAGGTAGGTTCCAACATAAGATAGTGGGAACAGCATTGAGTTGAGTAAGAATCAGAAAAGAGTTGTCAAGACTCAAGTAGAAGATTTCAGAGTCAGGAAAAACAATGTGATATTGAAACTGAAGAAATTGACAGAATCTAAAAGAAGGGCAGAAATAGCCCAGCTCAGCTACCATCCAAGATAGTAGTAATGACTTGATTCACCTGAAAGAAGGGCAAAGATAGCCTAGCTATGTATAATACATTAGTTATAGGTAAAATAAGAAAAGAGAAGGAACTCACCTCAGCTACTGCTTAAGATGGTGGTAAATGACTAATGTATGTATGAGTAAAGAAAAAAAATATATATATATGCTATGGGTGGAGTGTACTTGTGAATATACTTGACAGCCTTAATGAATCCACAGACCTCCAAGCTGATATGATAGTTAAATTGTACCAAAGGCTCTCTTGGATGGGGAATCACATGTCTGTTGTCAAAGATATCCTGACACTTTTAAATAGTCCTGCCATTTTCAGGATGAGCATAATCAGGATAACCATCCTCCTTTATGATAGTTAAATTAGAAAAGAACTTGGGAAAGTGCATTTTGCAGACATTATTTTCTATATGTTATGATTGGTCCTGGAACCCCTATCTTTTCTTCTTACTTAGCTACCTTACTATGCCTACAGTCTTCTCTATGCGACCTGCCCTTTATCCTATAGGTTGGCGCAGTTATTCTCTTTCTTTCATTGGTCCACAATTTGTTTCATCATCTTCCTTGACATTTTACCATAGCCCTCTGCCTATTCGCTGACCAAGCATTCTCTTACCTTCTATCGTGTTCTACCACTTGGTCATCTTCATTTCCCATTATATATATAAATCCTATGTTGTCTACCTTGTAATTCAAGTTAGACTTTCTCTTGACTTCCATCTACATTGTCTTCTCCAAGTCTCCATTCTACTCTTGAGTGAATGCTTGTCTCTGAACCTCTGAAACTCTAGGCAACCTTTGGTTGGCCTATCCTTAACCCTCCATGTTGTCAACATTGACAACATCAACTAGCTCCTGCTAGACCCTTGACCCTAGCAGAAGTCCCCTAGGTCCTTTATCTAGGTAACTGTCTGTTATCCTGTCCATTAAGAGGCTACAACTGTCTCTACCCAGGCCAGTTATAACAAAAGTCTAACTTCTCTTTCAAGGCTACCATCATTGTAGTCCTTCATCATTTCCCACTCAAACTCCAGTTGGTGGTGCACCATCTGTGCACTCACTGAATCCAAACCCTCTGAACCCTCAAACTCCAACCAAGAGGAATACTCCCCTGAGTCTGACCATAACCTAACCCTTGCCCCTGACCCTTCCCATCAGAAAGTGGAAGAACTCGAAGACCTTTCCCACGGTCTCATCCGAACCCTTACCCTATCCCATATTCCTACCCCGTCCTCCCTGACTCCCATCTCTACCTGACCCCTCTTTCCCTTACCACCCCCTCCTCTCCCATCAACTCCCATTCCATCCTGTCCCTTCCCTTTTTCATGATCTGCTTTTCCCCAGACTTACCCCACAACCATGACCACTCATCCCATGGAACTCTGGATCTCCACCCCAGAACACTTTGATGGTTTCTATGAAACTGCAACCAATTGGTTGAACTCTATCCAGTTCTACCTCGTCGTCAACCAGGCCATCTATGACACCAACAAGAAACAAATTGTCTTTGCCCTTTCCTATATGACTAAAGGCTTGGCTGCACATTGGGCTTCTCTCTTTTGAACCAAGTGCGTCACTGGCACCATCATCACTCTAGGTACCTTCACCCACTTTATTGCCAACTTTAACAAAGCCTTTGAGAAGAAAGACATGATCAGAGATGCCATTGCCTGGCTCTCAACCCAATGCATCATCAAGGATTTGAAGGATAAGAACGTCCTGAAAGACCTCCCTGCATATGTCACTGCCTTCCAAGAAAAGGTTGCCTACTTCAATATTGCCAATGAAAACATCCTGATTGGATATTTCTCTGCTGGCATCTCCATCCCCCTCATGAAACGGATCATGTCCATGGACACAGTTTCCACCACCATCGTTGCCTGATACGATAAAGCCCACTACTTTCAAACTCAATGGGATCAGGCTGACGAAATAGCCAAACAAAATGCCAAACCTGTGAAAACCTTGTACCACAACTTCTCAACCAAAACCTCTTCCCCCTGCAACCCCAACACTATGAATGTCAACATAGTCAAGGTCAGGAAGTTAACCTCCGATGAACGGAAATGATGTATTGAAAAGGACCTGTGCTTTTGCTGCCGCCAACCCGAACATCTTAGTCCCCAATGCCCTGCTTTTGCTACCTCTACCCCCTCTAAGAAACCTGCCAACTGTAAGGTCAGAGCAGTGAAGGAAACCCTTCTAAAACTCAAAAAGGTAGAGGATGACGAAGAAGAAGAAGAAAAAGTCAGACGAGTCTCACATCTCCAGGGTTTTTAAAAGGGGAAACTCTTTCAATGCATGTTTCTCCTTCCTCTATAGAGTGTGCACCTGTAACTGTACGAGCTACCATGAAATCGATGCTAATCCCCATACAAATCGTGGTTCTGTTGCACACTCTAAAAGCCATTGACACAACTGCTTTTGTTGATAGTGAAGTGGACATCTCCTGCATCAACTGAGACTTTGTCAAAAAGAACCACCTACCCACTGTAAAACTCTCCAGCCTGTTCTGCACCAGAAATGCCAACTCAACTCCCAATTCCAACAGATGAATTACCCATTCATGCCATCTCTTTGTTGCTGTGAATGGGGTCTGTTTCCAAGTCACTTTCTACATTCTTGCCTGTGGTGAAAAGAATCTCATCTTGAGCCTACCCTGGCTCAAGAAAGTCAACTCTAGCATCAACCAGTCCTCCAAGACTATCACCATCAATGAATCCACCAACAAATTGGAGCGCCTTTATCAAGTCCATGCAGCTGATACCCACCATCAAAACACCATATACCGCCCCTTATGACCTTCACCACCACGTCATATCAACATGGATACAGTCACTGATCGCCATCTCTACAACTATCTTGAATTTGAAACCCCTTGGCAATATGTTAACAGCATGGTTGCTTACCAAAATATCCACTGCTTTGCTTGTTGCAGTTCACGCTTCATTTCTCAAAGCTCCCCCCTACTCACAAAGATCACCACTGCCACAGAACTCACCACCACCGCCAAACAAAACAAATTTAAGAAAACCCTCCCTCTGGAATATGGAACCTTTGCTTCGGTATTCTCTAAAGAAGCTATGAACCATGTTCCTCTGTCACACTTCTACAATCACGAGATTAATCTTGATGACTCCTTCATTCCCAAGATTGGGAAGATCTACCCCCTCTCTCCTGAGGAAAGAAAAACCACTGAAGAGTTCCTTGACGAAAACCTTACATCTGGAAAGATTCGTCCCTGGAATTCGCCCCAAGCATCTCCCTTCTTCTTCATCAAGAAGAAGGATGGAAAACTCTGCCCCTGCCAAGGCTACTGCTATGTCAATGAGCACACCGTCCAAGATGCCTACCCTCTCCCCCTTGTCTCCGACCTCATGGACAAACTCCGTGAAGCCAACATCTTCACTAAGTTCGACGTCTGATGGGGTTACAACAATGTCCGCATTAAGGATGGACATCAATGGAAAGCCGCTTTTATCACCCATAAAGGGCTCTTCAAACCTACCATCATGTTCTTCAGCCTTTGCAACTTCCCTGCTACATTTTAAAGATTCATGAATGATTTCTTCTGTGACATGATAGCTGAGGGTTGGCTCATCATCTATATGGATAACCTCCTCATCTTCTCTCCCAATGAAACCACTCACATCAAACATACCTGCCAGGTCCTCCAACATATGCAAGAACTTGACCTCCACCTGAAGCTTGAGAAATACACCTTCACTACCCTCAAAGTCGAATATCTCAGTATGATTGTTCACCCCGGACTACTCATCATGGATCCTGTGAAACTCGCCACCATTGCCAGCTGGCCAATCCCAACCAAGGTCAAGGACATACACTCCTTCCTTGGATTCACCAACTTCTATTGGCGGTTCATTCCCAACTACTTGAACATTGCTCGTTCCCTTATCAACCTCACTAAGAAAAACCTCCCTTGGGCATGGTTCCCGCCCTGCCAGAAAGCATTCAATACCCTTAAACAGCTCTTCCTGTCCCAGCCAGTCCTCCGTCTCCCTGACCTCTCTGCCCCCTTTGCCCTTGCTACCAATACCTTCAAGTTTGTGTCCAGCACAATCCTTCTCCAAACTGACCCTAATGGAGACTGGCACTCCTGCTCCTATCTCTCACAGTCCTTCTTTCCCACTGAATGCAACTACAACATCTATGACTGTGAACTCCTTGCCATGATTTGCACCCTCAAGGCATGGTGTTACTATCTCCTTGATTCTCCCTCTCCAGTTCAGGTCTTTACCGACCATAAGAACCTTATCTACTTCCGTCAACCCCAAAATCTGAACCACCGGCAAGCCCGCTGGCTTCTTGATCTTGTGGATTTCAACTTCCGCCTTGTCCATGTCCCCGGCCGACTCCTTGCTGGCCCCAA
>JBBPQI010000052.1:0-15873 GCA_038092445.1 Gyrodon tennesseensis | reverse complement strand
CGTCTACTTCACGATCCGCATATTCTGTGATATGCTCGACGAGGACGCCCTTGGCAATGGCAATGAACATCAATTGTTCGGACAAGGTACGCAGTTGGAGCTTGCGCTCGAAGTCGTTCATCCACTCCAAAACGTTACGCGTATCAAGCACCTAAAAGGAAAGAACGCTGGGTGGCCAAGTTGACCTGATTGACAGCTTCGTATCTCACCGTGAGCATATCAGAGTAGCTGGAGTGAGGGAGAATGATCTCTCTGGGGGAGACGTTGAGCAGTACTTGGAAAGACACATTACGCGGATGACTCACTCCTCGACCTTGAGCTTCATGCGTATCTCACCGACCTGAATACCAGTCAAAATACCACTTGACTGTATAACAGGGAACCACCCCTCCACGTCTTCACTTCTGCGGAAATTGGTGAGCGCAATGCGGATAGAACCAAGGAGCGTCGGCTTCACAAGCCGCTTCTCCCTCCATAACAAGACTTCTAGAGTTTCGAAGCGTGGCAAATCTGCAAATACAAAGTTTTCATGCCAATCCGGAGAGCCTATACCCTTTATAACAGTCGTTCGGCCACAAAGGTTGTCATTTATATGAATTTCGCAGAACACATCCAAGTCGACGGGGTCGGACTCCATCCTGGAGTCTTCGGGGAGTATCGGGGAGCTTGTGATGGCGTCGACGAAGGGCTTCTGATTTCCGATGTTCCGTCCTTGCAACACAGTGAGCTCGACTTGCCGCCACATGCGATACAATCCGCCATCTGAAGAAATGTACTGTTGACCGTACAACTCAGCCCTGGCATAGGATCGAAGGAGAACGAGCCAAGTGTTGCACGCATCTGCATCGCCAAAGTGAAGATATATCTGTTCGGAGCCGGGACCGGAACTCCATCGTTGCCCACTGCATTCCTGGGATCAACGAAAGAGAAAAACGGGAAGATAAAACCACACCCGGCAGAGAATATCCCGATACAATTCCTGCGGAGGAACAATGACGGATCGGCGTAGCGAATGTCGGTGTGGTAGAGCATGTGCAAGTACACTGTCTGATATAGAATTGATTCCTTAACCACTTGTCGGTCAAGCGGGGATAACGACGGATGAGGACACCATACGTTGACATAGATATTTAGGAGGCAGCGGTCGTCTTCGTCCAATACCTTGCACGTCGCTGGCCGCCACTGGTCCGATCCGGGAGGGGAACGAGCAAGTGATATCCAACTTGATTTCTCTATAGGGCATGGCTTAACGGGTAGGGTACCATGGTTCATGGGGTGTATTGCAGACCTTTGACCTTCTTGTGGGCATCCTCGACGGATTTACCGAGCTCCCTGCGAGCGAGTTTGTGGCGCGAAAGTGTGGGCTTGAGGGAGAGCGGTGAGAGAAAGTGGAACGTAGAAGGAGGATGATGAGGCAGACCTTGCGTAGACCGAGCGCTGCTGGAGAAGGGACATAGAGCTCGGCAGAGACGATGAACTCGCGAGGGGGGGCGTCTTCGGGGATGCGGGGCTCGTTGAGTGACATGGTGGGTCAAGCTCCGCCGCTAAGTTGAACGTGGGTCGCAACACACACTCAGTCTCGCGCACTCGGGCATTCTCCAAATGCAATTCCGCAAGTATGGCTACTATTCCCCCCGTATACAGCACCGCAACACCTCGCACAACCGTGGTATCAACAGAAAAGAAAGCAGCCTCAAAAAGATCTAGTGCCAAAGCGCCAACATGCACAGAATAGCATCGATCGCAAGAAAGAACGCAATCAGGGTGGGTAACTTGATAACAACATGACACGACCGGACGTAGACTGTAAAGTGACGCGTTGCAATGATGCAAAACAGCAGTAAATTAAACGAGTGTTCAAGCCTGAAAATGACGTTCACAGCCCGAATCACTTTACTCTTGTTTGAGCCTGCAACATGCGTAACGCGTGAGACGACGCTTTAAACCATGATCACAATCATACCCTGTCGTGTTGGCATGTCCATTGCCATTAACAATGGGCTTCTTGCCTTTTGCAGGTTTCTGATATGTCTGAATGTAAAAGTTGATAAAGAGCACGAGATAGCTTGAAAGGAGCCCGCATCCGAATAACGCAGCAGTCTCCGTTCCAGCGCAGTTCGCAATATGGGGGAGATTAGGGAAACGGGAATGCGCGAAGTGCTGGTAGGCTATACTAGGTGTCAGCATCTTTTAAACCTCCGGACAGTCAGCCTACACGCACTACCAAAGTAGACAATGAAAAGATCGATGATGAACTGCGTAATTTGCATAGTTGTCAGGTATTTCTTCCACTTAAGATCTAGGTGAGACAGACGCGAAATATGATAGCAATGAACATACCCAAATCTTCGCACCACCCGCCGTGGCATAATAGTAATAATCTGCGGCCAATTGAGCAACCGTGCCAATAATCCACTCAGGCACTCACACATAATGACGTGGACCAGGAGATTCAGGGAAATGACAACCCACGACTGATATGGAATATTGGGACGAGGGACAGACAAGTGACAGGTTGGGACTTACAACGCTTGTCTTGCCGTTTAGTTGTACGAAACATAACAAAGCCGTTGCAGAGTGGTGGAAGACATGCAGGAAAGCTAGTCGTGAACACTGTCAAGTGGACTACAGAGATGAGGACGAGAATACACACCCAAAGGCTTCTTCTTCAGTGTCAAAAAGACAGTGTCGAAAAGCTCGATGTATTTGAAGTAGTAATTAATCATGTAGTAAAATTCGAGTCTCTGGAGTAGCCGGCTCAGATGAGCGAGAAATAAAACAGACTAAAAAGGACCCACTGGTGTCCATGATGCCTCATTACACATGGTATCGTATACGCTCGACTTGACCCATATTGATGCCACCTCTTCGAGCATCAGAGCGAGAAGGAGACCACTTCCCAGTGTTAGGACAGCGTTGTGAATGCGGAAGAGAGTGTTAAGTTTTTGTGGAGGGCGTTCCCTCATGACTTCCTGGATGCCGAAAATGATGGCGAGGTAGGACGCGAGGATCGCGGACACGACAGGGAGAGTCGAGATGGGGGTCTTGCCTGGGACATAACGCGAAAGATGGTAGGGGAGAACGTTGGCAGGCAAGACGGTGAGGAGGAAGTCGGCGAGGGAGGGCATGACGGTGGAGGAACAAGTGAAGAATAAAATTGAACTCGCGGAAAGTTAGTGAACCGTGACAACGAATTAGAGTGTGACCATACTTTGTGACACTCTCATACATTTGTGACCCCTGGTTCTGCTAATACACCAGCCGGTGAAATTACCAGCAGAAATTAGCGATATTATCAGGGTATTTCGACCGTCGCGGCGGTGGACCTGAGCTCAGCGCTCGGCGTACATGAAAGTCGCGCGGGGGAGTAGGCAAAGATAAAGTCACGTGAGATGACGACGCTACGGTTTCCTTGTTTGTCCATGCCCTATTCACTTGCTGTGTGGCCCAGTCGACCGACACCTTCACCAGCAACGACGACCACTAGGCAGAACAAACACGCAGGAACTTCCTCTCGCCACAATGTGGTGGTTGGACCCAGGAAAAGAAGTTTTGAACATCGTCCGTATCACTTCCAACATCACCCACCCAAACTTACAGTCTAACATCGATCCGCGTAGCTATTCAACAGAATTCTCGCCCCATATGTCGAGAATCTCGATATGAACCAAGTCAACTATGGAATAGCACAAGGTTAATCTGCTCACCCTATCTGCTTCTACTCCCGCAAACGTCGCGTCATCTCTAGGTCAGCTGACGCTGCGGAACCTACGTCTCAAAAGAGGTGTTCTTGACAAGTTCAGACTTCCCGTTGACGTGCTCGAAGGTCGGTACACACCTTGCTCTCTCGCACTCGTCAACATTCTGTCTCCAGGATATCTCGGGACATTCACGCTGTCCCTTCATTGGATGAACTTGGGTAACCAGCCAGTGGAAATACTCATCGAAGACGTCCACCTCCTCGTAGTACCTTCCCCTCAGACTAACATCGATCCCGAAGAGGAGGAACGCAGGGCTCAAGCAACTAAGCAAGAGCGCCTCAAGAATGCCGAGTTGTTGCACATGCCCGGGCAGGCAGAGGTTTCATCGGGTGTGTACCTTCTCGCCTCATTATCGATAGTTCTTCATATGTCTAATTTGGCTTAGCAGATACTTCCCCTCAGTCGCAGGGTCTCTGGGCTTCTTTGACTGCCAAGATAATCAATAATTTGCAAGTAATTGTCAAGAACATACACGTAAGATACGAAGACAAGCTGAGCGTTCCAGGTGTAAGTATGATCCCTGGGAAAAACCCTCCTTGCTTCATATCGTTGCTCGTAGCATCCTTTCGCTGCGGGAATCACACTCGCATGCTTTACCATCCGGTCGGTCAATGAACATTGGGAGCCAGCATTCATCGAAAGTACCGCTGGTGCAATCCATAAAGTAGGTAGCTCTTAAAAGCTTCACAGCGTCACTCATCGCGACGTAGTTGTCGAGCCTGCTATCCCTAGCCATCTACTTTGATACGGATTCTCTTAGTATGGCTGGCTTGCCATCATACGAAGCCAAGAGCAAGTTTATGGATATGGTATGCTACTATCCACGTTTACTGCTATAACTAACATTTATGGGCAGATCTCCCTTAATGACCAAAATTCCTCTCACCAATTCATCCTTAGTCCCGTGTCGGGGGAAGGCAGAGTAAGTAACATGCTGTCTCTGATGGGGTATGGTCTTACAAAGTTCCTGGAGATTGTCGTGAATCACGAAGTGGACGACAAAACACCTCAATTTGACGTGCACCTACGTTTTGAGGAGATCGGCATAGCTTTGGACGACAACCAGTACCGAGACGTCATATCTCTTGTGGATATGTACCATTTTTATATCCGTCAGCACCAGGTAAGTTCGAATATGGATGCCACACCGCAGACTACTGAAGTCTCCAGTACCGCAAATTCCGACCAAGCGATGAAGATTTGGCGAGAAATCCCGCAAGAGCTCGTCTGCGATTCGCTGGTTCAGCCATTTTAAACAGCGTCCATGAACGACAGCGCAAATGGACGTGGGCCTACTTTGCGGAACGTCGTGACGATCGAAACAAATACGTGGAGCTTTTTGAAAGAAAAGTCATGCAAACTCTCCAAGAACATGTACGTAAATTCTTTCGATGGACGAGTTTTCCGTGTTCAATGATTTGGGAACAGGAGGCTACCTCAATCACAGTCTTGGAATGCAAGCTCACATATGAAGACATCCGCTTCTACAGGTCCATCGCGCGGTCTCGTCTACGGAAGGATATTGCACAACGCAGAAAACTCGAGGAAGGGCGCGCTCAGAAACAACAAGCACGCAGCTGGACATCTTGGTTGTGGAACTCTGCAGTCTCCGATGTTCCAAACGAGGATGCAGCTTTCGGCGGTCCCATGACTGAGGAACAACGAAGACAGTTATATGACATTCTCGACTTCGACGAAAAATCTGCTATCGCGGCTTCCTTTGAAACACCGCGGGATGCTGTAAAGCTGCGAGTTGCAGCTGGGCTAAGACAAGGGTCTTTTGCATTGAAGAGCCATCCAAGAGGAGTGGCCGCGGATGTTATATCTATGGTTTTTGAATCATTCTGTGCTGACTTCATTCAAAGACCGGACAATTTCGAAGCATCAGTCTCTCTTGGAGGGTTGAGTGTGTTCGACGGGACTACCGAGAATACCCTTCATCCTCAAATTGTACGAGTCAAGAATCCTGTAGTCAAGCAGGCCAGATCAGGGAAGCATGCGGAGTCCGACGAGCCTTTCTTTTACATCAAACTTGAGAGTAATCCACTTGATCAGCGGGCAGACACTGCTCTTACAGCTCGCATGCGCTACATGGAGATCATCTATCACCGAGGGTATGTTGAAGCAATTGCCAAATTCTTGAGACCCCCAGAGAGTCAATTAGAGTCAGTGGAAGCGTTGCTTGTGAGTAAATGAGTGTGTTCCCTCCCTCGCGAGCTGATTGTGTTGCAGAGCGTTGCCAGTCAGACACTGGAGGGTTTGCGAAAGGAGACTCGGGCCGGTTTGGAATATGCACTGCAATCCCACAAGACGATTGATTTGCAAGTAGACATGAATGCACCTGTCATCATTATTCCGGAGGAGTATGCGTTTTCACGGACACCTTTTCTATGTGATCTGACCTTCCACCAGCATTACCTCCTTTGACGGTGGTCATCTGATCATTGACGCAGGACATATTGCTGTGGAGAGCGACCTCGCCGATAAAGATGCTATGCGCGAGCTACAAGCAAAGAAGAACCAGCAGTATAACGAAGGAGACTATAGGCGCTTAGAATCGCTCATGTATGACAAGGTGATGCTCAAGCTCGAAGCAGCGCAGGTGATTCGCTTTCATGGATTACGGATTCTTGTGCTGATCGACCGCAGTTTATCATAGGCACTAACTTACAAGCGTGCCGCGACGCCCTGACGTCGAAAAGTGGCGATCATCTCCACCTACTGGAGCGTGCTAACATCGATCTTCAAGTACATAACTCAATTGTTCCAAGTGCTCTCAACCTTGCGCGATTCAAAGTCTCGGGGAAACTGCCAAGTTTGCATGTCAATCTGTCTGATGCGAAGTATAAGACACTCATGCGGTTGATTGACGTTACCATTCCGCAATTTGGCGAGGAATCGGAGAAGAGGTACAAATCAAAGTTGTCACCACCGTACATCGATACGGAATCCATAGTCCTGCCTTTGTCTGCGGGGTTATTCTCCCCCACGGGACCGGAATACAACGTCGATGATAACCAATCTGAAACTGAACATGCCTCTACTAACCGCGACGATGTATTCTTTGAAGCGAGCGACGGGACCTCAGTGGTAGTAGATATCATCGTTTACTGCCTAAGTCTCACTAACACGTGAAACAGAATCTGGAACTCCGGCAGCACATCTTCGAATTCGACTTCGCAGTCGATGATTTACGTGCGTCAATTTCACGGTCAGGTCCAGATGGGGGCGAGAAATCGCTTGGACATGTCACCCTCCAACACTTTCGGCTTGGTTTAGTGCTCCTTAAATACAATTTGACTGTGGATGTCAATCTCAGGTGAGCTTGAGCAAGATGAGCCTGGCTTGTAGTTGACGATTCGCGAAGAGCTTTGATTATGAATATCGTGCAGGCCGATAGGGATCCGATTCAACTCATTTCATCAGATTACACGGATGGCGGTGGTGACAATGACCTTCTCTCAGTCTCGTATCTGCGCGTTCAGAGAAATTCTCCGGAGTTTTCCACAGTTTACGACAACATTGAGCAGAATGTGGATGTCCGGCTATCCACATTCATTTTCAATGCCGCACCGGAGCCTGTCATCTCCCTCTATGACTTCCTTATCACTACGTTCGTTCCGCGAGGAACTTCAGCGACTGTTGAAAACTTGGAACCTGTGGGCGTCACAGGTATACAACCTCGATCCGCCAGTACCACCCGTATTTCCGTGAAGCTAGATAGCATCCAAGGTGAGTAATGCTCAATGCAGTTGCGAAACGTCTGCTTACTACAACGACCAGTTGTATTGATCAACGGCTTCGCTAGCTTGGCGACTCTCTCACTGTCAACGGCTTCTGTTCTCATGGTTTTGAGATCGAATACTATGCGTATCACTGGTCGTCTGGGGAGTCTAGCTCTGAGCGATGATCGCTCCGTTGATGTTTGCCAAGAGGAGTTTAAGCAAATTTTATCCATAGAAGGCAGCAACTTTGCCGAGTTCAGATACCAGACCTATGACCCCGAGGATGAAGATTACACTGGCATCAAATCAGCTATTCATTTGGCCGCGGGCTCGCTCAAAGTTCATTTCCTTGAGCAGCCATTTCACGACATGTACCTGTTTATCACAAAACTCGCGAAGCTCAAGATCTTGTATGATACCGCTCGCGATGCGGCTGTACAGAGAGCCTCTGAAATCGAACGTATGCAATTCGAGGTGTCCGTGAAAACTCCCATCGTCGTCTTTCCCTCCGATCCTGCACGCCTTCCTGATATTGTAACAATGCGTCTCGGTGAGGTCTTTGCGAGCAACTCCTTTGACGGGAACACTAGTAGGATATCGGCGAGTCTCAGTGGCCTACAGCTTGTGTCAGAGCTATATTACGATGGCAAATTGTCCACGCTCAAGATTGTCGATGACATCAACATTATTGGAGACATTTACCAACGTGCAAACATTGATCGCTTCCATGATGGTGTCACTCCGGATGCTCAAGTAAGCCTCTGACTTCTATAAGGTGGACGTTTCTCACCCGTGATGACAGATTGCCATCAAAATATCCGACATAAAGCTCTACCTCACTCAAATCCAATACGAGATTCTCGTCGGACTGTCTCAGTCAATACCGCGAGTACTTGCCGGTGCCCCTGAAGGCAGTGCCCAGGCTGATTCTGCTGTAACATCCGCCTCGAGTCTCGGCAACACTTTGACCACTACTCCGGAGGTGCAAATGCCCCTCGTCAATCTAGAACCTGAGATCCGCGTACCATCTACTCTCGATGGAGGTCGGCCCTGGATTACTACTGACCTAGTGGCATCTATAGCTGCTGTCAGACTACACTTGTATGACACGGAGGCAACCACCGAGGCAAATCTTAGAGACCACGGGATTGCACGATTTGCTCTGAATGACGTCAGCCTCCGTTCTAAATCAATGTCTGACGGGGCTTCTGAAGCCCAGTTGGTCTTACGATCATTCACCATGAGCAACACCCGATCTGGCGGATCCAAATTCAGGGAAATTGTCCCCGCTGCTGACCATGAACGGAACCAATTCATGGTGCTTTATACTTCGTCTGCTACCTCTGCTCTTGTAATCATGACGGTTGATGCTCCTCACATCATCTTCTCCGTGGAGCCCATTTTCTCCCTTCTGTCATTCTTCACCAGTGGCCCCCCAAGTCCGAAGCTCTCTGACAAAAACGACGAAATAGAACCCAGAAGGGAACCTTCGACGCCCGCTACCACTGCCTTGCGCCTCGAGCTTCACGATGTTTCCATCAGCGTGCTCGAAGACGATACTGACCCCTGTTCCCAAGCCATTAGACTTCGTATAAATCAAATCTTAATATCGCAGCAGGTCAGCATCGCTCCGGGTACTCACGAGTGAGGTGCTGACGGAGCGTAGGGTGTCATGGCATTGAGCGTCAACCAGCTTGGGATGTCACTGATACGGATGGGAGCAGAATCAGACACCGTGCGCTTTTTGGACGATGTCGACCTGACGTTTTCCCTCGACAACCGGGCCTCTCAACCAGAACAACACGTGTCAATGGAAAGTTCATCAACGGGAATAGTCTTTCGGGCATCATACCGTGATATCATGCTCATCACTGCGATCGCCACAAAGGCCGTTGAGTTGTACGCTACATCGCATGGGGATACCTTGCTGGACGGAAAACAGTCTTCGAACGTGCAAGCTCGAATTACCCGGTCTGCATCATCCGTGGTGGCTGCGCGACGAACACCTGCAAAGGCGCACATTGTCATGTCGAAGGAACAGGTATGAACCTACAGCACACTCACTTGGCAAGGGTATACAACGACGACTTTCACAGATGAAAACGACCATTGATGGATTTAGATTGATTTTGATTGGGGATCTGCACGAACAGCCTATGCTCCAACTCAATGTGAAGCCCTTTATCTTGATGGCTAAGGACTGGTCATCGGGGGTGAGCCTTTCACGGCAAGATCAGACTCGTGAAGTTGACATGAGCAAATCAGCTCCAGGCGTCAGCCGCGTTAGAGACGCAGATCAACTATTGGAATCTCACAAATTCGCACTGGGAACCTTGTGGGATCTTCTTCATTTTCCGTTCATCAAGCAATTGACCTTCTGTTGTTAGTGATTGACCCTTGGAAGTTTACGCTATCGGTGAGTGTTGGTTAATTGACCGCTTGGGCGGTTTGTGCTGACAGCTATCATGCTAGCTAAGTAAGGATCAAGCTTCAAGTGCCCTCAAGGTTTCTATGGCTGCTCGCGAGCGCCTGGACCTCAATATTAGTACTACATTTGCCGAGCTTGCAACAACGTCCATCAACATGTGGGGGCGAGAACGAGAGCTAGTTCTTCAGAAAGATCGCGGGAGCTATGCTCCATATCGAATTCGGAACTGCACGGGTTCTCCCCTTTACATCTGGTCAGATAACGATACCGGCGGTGGGGTGATGCAGGAGAGCAATGCCGTCAAACTTAACCATGATCAGATTATGGACTGGCGGTTTGATGACTGGAAGAAGATGCGGGAAGTAGGTCCAACCGCGGACTTTTTCAGTCGAGTGCTGACAGTTTTCAGCATGGGTCAGCGTCCGAACAACACAACATCGGCATTCAAATAGTCGGAAAATCCTGGGAAGCTCTTCGAGGCGTCCCGGTTGACAGGGAGGGAGAGTTTACCTTCTCGCTGCGGCCTCGGACGGAGAACTATGCTGATCGTCTACTATGCGCTGTCACTGTGGAAGACAATGTCAAAGTAGTGACTCTGCGCTCGACGTATTTGGTAGAGAACCTGACGTTCTACCCATTGGAACTCATGTTAGTGGACCACACTGGGCATCCTGTGTATTCGTTAGAAAAGATTGGTCAGTCGCTGTTTGGTATCTCCAGTTGTCGCACTCACAGCCATGAAGCTCCTGGCCAAGACTATGCGCTGCCTATTGAAGCGGTCACACAGAACAGAATTAAACTCCAGCCAGATCGTAAGCACAGCATTTTCGACATATTCTGAAACCTACCAGACACCATCAGAGGGTTTTGGTTATCGCTGGTGTTCCTCTCTGCGATTCGAGGATCTAGTTGCCAAGAAATCTCTCTCCATTAGTTGTCCTCACAACGATCAACGGGAGGCACCCTTCCGCTTCCAAGCATGGGTGCAAACGGATTCCAATGACTCCGCTGCACGGCAAGTTTTGTTCTGCGCTCCTTGGCATCTCCTGACATGCCTCTTAGGAAATCTCCCAAAATCAGACTCAAACTTCGTGCTCCGGTTGAACTAGAGAACTTGTTGCCCTACAATCTCCAATACCGTATCTATGACAAGAATGCTGACCAGAACTGGAAAAGCTACCTACGAAAGGGTGGCGTGATGCCAGTACACTCAGTGGAACTAGATCATCTGATCCTACTAAATGTGGAAGTACAGGATACAGGTGAATATGCCGAGTTCTTGGGATGCGGAACTAATGGTTCGTGCAGTCTTCAGGCCAAGCGACTTCGCCATCATTAATACAGACCGCCACTCTGACTTTGATATCGAATCCCGGCTGGCGCTTCGCGATCAAAGCAACCGCAAACTCCACCTGAGTCTCAATTATGTGTATGTGACTTCCCTGTCTAACAAGATGTCGCGATCTCACTTACATCGAGTCGATATCCCGAGTCCGGCGGAGCGTTCAAAGTCCAGATATACTGTCCATACCTTGTTGTGAACAAGTCGGGAATGCCTTTCAGTGTGAGGACAGCTCGATCTCATCGCGCTACTTCTCCCTCGGACGTTGCTGGTGATACTCGACTAGGTATGAACATGTTATGATCTCATGTTGTCATTCATTCATGTATGTCGTAAGACGTCCTCGCTACCCCCGTACCATTCTGTAAGTTCTGATGCCTTGCTATGGACTAACACGCTAATAGCATGGATAGTGCTGTCTCATCCTCACGACAGTGCTCAAGCGTTTATATTCAAAGTCGGGGAGTCGGGTTGGTCGAATGTATTTTGCTTTTCATTTGGCCTGAATTCATATGATTGCTGATATTTTCTTGATGGCTGAAGGTATTCAGCCTTGAAGCACCAGCGGCAGACGCAGAGATGGTGATCCCGTCCATGAAGCAAAGGAACGAGGAATACCATTTCGGCTTATCCTGGACAGAAGGACTGGGCAAGTACAAACTTACAAAAGTGCTCATGATTTCGCCGAGGTTTATGTTGAAGAACGACCTCCCTTGCCCCATCCAATTCCGCGAATACAAGGGGTTACCACGTGGCCGAGCTATACTGGATCCAGGAGAACGTATCCCGTTGCAAATCATGCAAGCCGGGGAGGAGAAGCTTCTCACCATTGCATACACCGGCCTCAACGCGCGATGGTAGGTGAACAGAAACAAAAAGTTTCTGCAGGTATGACCGAGAATTATTAGGTCATCCCCTGTCAACATTCAGGACATTGGAAGCATTCATCTTCGAGTGCCCAGAGGATTGGACGACAACCAAGTGGATATTATCACAGCAGACATCAAAATTGATGGGTCTATTATCTTCATTACCCTCCTAGAAGCAGATGGATGGCCGTTTGAACTAGAAAACGACAGTGATTATACCGTTTTTGTCTGCCAATGGGTAACTTCGTTTTTAATGTTCCCCCGCTGGTTATTGACCATGTTTAGGACTCGGGTCGAAACGAGGTAGAAGCAGTGAAATCGAGCACCCCGCGATACAAGCTCGCACCGCATTCGGTCACGCAATATGCTTGGGATCAGCCTGCCGCAAGGGAAAAAAAGCTCATGTTAATGATTAACGATGCGCGCCGCGTGGTTGACATCATGGAAATTGGTGTCCTTTTTCCGTTCAAATTTCAAGTTCGTCCCAATGGTGCCTCGGTTTGGTTTTGCTGACCAACAACCTAGGATCGACACCGAGCACGTGCCGTGTCGCTGGACGTGCGGGCGGACCGCCACAAACAAGTGTTACGAATCACTCATTATGTTGCAGAGCGCAGTCTGTATAAGCCCAAACATCGGACTACTGGCGCGCTGTCTCGATCTGACACACTGGGAAGTCTCGAGGGCTTCGAGGCGATTTCAGAGGATACCGCCCCTACTCTCAGGGTCGAAGTTGATCTTGCAGGAATAGGAATATCCCTCATAAATCGCAAGATGGTTGAGGTGGTATATGCCTCGTTAGAGTCATTGCGTTTTGAATACAGCGATACCCCGGGCTCGCAGGCAGTCACCTTATGTTGCGGGTCCCTTCAGATTGACAACCAACTTCATGATGCATTATATCCTGTCCTCCTCCAACCAAGCCCTGTTTCCAAGGAAGTCAGCGGAACGGCGGCCGTCCCACCAACCATTCAAGCCTCTGTTGTCTGGCTAAAGGACCAAGGTAGGGAAAAGATGGGGCCAAGGGTTCGTTATTTTCTAACGACTTTCGTAGAGCACGGTGTTCTCTTCGTCAAGTATTGCTCGATTCTGTTGCAGGCCTTGACGATTGAGGCCGATGAAGATTTTCTTTTCGCGATATATGATCTCACTCAGGTCAAAGGCGCCTCATGGGAGGAGAACGTAGAGGAGTGAGTTAATAATGAGAAATTCGGATCTTGACTCATTTGTTCCCAAGCATCCTAATACAGCACCCGGAGATGATTCCTGACCCACAGCCCACTGCTCCTGGACGAGATGTCTATTTTGAAGTGCTCCAATTGCACCCCATTCAGCTCACTCTGTCTTTCATGCGAACCGAAAGGGTAAGCAGTGAAGAGAAGTAAGTCGTAGATAGTTCATGTTACTATCGATCTTTTTCATGTCGGTACAGGTTGAGCATTCGGAACCCCTTGGCGGTGGTCGTCAATGCACTAACTATGACACTGGGGAATGTCAATGACGCACCTCTTGAGCTCAACGCCCTCGCCATCACAGACATGCGATTGACAATACCCGAATTGCAAAATCGTATCACATACCACTACCGTCAAGATGTCCTGCGGCAACTGTACCGCATTCTCGGTTCCGCCGATTTCATTGGGAATCCAGTGGGCCTCTTTACGAATGTAAGTTCTGGGGTTGCAGACATCTTTTACGCACCATACCATGGCGTTGTCATGCATGGGAACAAGGAATTAGGCATCGGAATCGCAAAGGTAGCTGATTGTTCGCCCTGGTCTATAGCGAGTATTCTGACCCAAAGTCCAGGGTGCTGCTAGTTTTGTCAAGAAGACAGTGTTCGGTCTATCAGACAGCGTCACCAAATTCACAAGCAGCCTGGGCAAAGGTCAGATAACTTGTTTCCGTTCAAGGGACGCTGCTGACTTGACTCCAGGCCTGTCCGCTGCAACGTTTGACGCGGAATATCAAGCGCAACGTAGGCTGTCGCAGCGCCGCAATCGACCTCGCCATGCAATGTAAGAAATATTCTTCTCGCTTGCCTTGCTCCGTTTTTCACACACCTTGCTAGTTATGGTGTAACTGCAGGTGGTGAAGCACTCGCCACTAGCTTTGTCAGTGCAATGGAGGGCATTGTGGTATGCAGGACGGATAAACTACACTAGGATGATTGCTCATGAAATGCTAGACGAAGCCCATTCAGGGAGCAGAGACGGAAGGTGCCGTCGGATTCTTCAAAGGCATAGGCAAGGGCTTGGTTGGGTACGCATATATGGTATTGCGAATGGTACTGGCTAACACGTGATTATCATTAGTGCTCTAACCAAACCTGCAGTCGGAGTGTTCGACCTCGCGTCAAACGTCTCTGAGGGTAGCTAGGTCCTTCGTCTGTTGTTAATCGTGATTGTTGATACCGCACCAGGGATAAGGAACACCACGACCGTCTTCGATAAGCCAGAAAGAGACCGCGTTAGACCGGTGAGTGGCCATCAACATCAAACTGTCAGTGCAAGTTCTTCAATTCATTCATCCTAGCCAAGACACGTGCCTCCGGATGGGGTCTTAGTGGTACGTGTAACGATATAGTCGCTTCAGCTTGGACTCACGAGACATGGTCATCCCAGCCATTTTCGAGTCGTGAGGCACTCGGCCAGTATTGGATGAGAGACCTGGAACAAGGTGCTTACAGGAACGAATGCTATGTTGCTCACATCGGTATGTGTTGAACTGAGCATGTGCTGTGGGGGTTGAAAATCTGAACAGACACAGGGGGCGACAATGTTGTCTTGTTGACCTCCGCAAGGGTGCTCTCGTTTTGGTCCAAGAGGTTACGCCTGGAGTGGGATCTGCCTCTGACGATGGTGCAGGGTGTGACTACCGAGGACACTGGTATTCGATTTTCTCACAAATCGGGCAAGGACCATGACAAGTTTGTACTGATACCCGACAAGAACGCGCAAGTGTGGTTCTTTGCGCAAATTGCGTCCATAGTGAAAGCATTCAATAATAGGCGTAGAATGGACTAGCAGGCAATTGAATAGATCGGATTGGATAAGTAGTGGCTGTACCATGTAGAATCCCTGTACTACGCTGAAGTGAATGGTAATATGTGCATTGAAGCTAAAACATGTGAGATACCTATGAAACAAGTACGAGTTGAAATAACTGTAGCCAAAGGAGTGGGAGGAAGAAAAGATTGGAGGGTTAGCGAATTCCAACAGTGATGATAATAATATGTATATGTGAAGGGGGGTATATTTCTGACGGACATGCTAATTGGTCCCCTGACGCGAACGCGTTGTGAAGCGCCCACTTGGTGCGGCAGTAATATCAGACAGAGTCGGGCTGGTCTGCGGTATCGCAGTTGCGGTACTAGAGATTCGTGCCCTCATAGGCAAGTCAGTATATTCTGTCACATGCCTCTTTTCCATGTCTGTGGATGTTCCAGAGTCGTCGGAGTCATGCTGCATCGCCTTCTTGCTCTCAAAGCTACCGCAACTGTCGCGTGGACTCGTGGAGCAGGCACTCTGAAATTCGGTGTCGGACTCATCAGTAGTAGTCATGGCTGGTGTCAAAGCGGGGGTCGTTGGCGCAGTAGTTGGCGCAGCAGGAGAAAGCGCCGTCAAAGAAGCTCCAGATGCAACTTTCCGAAGTGATTGTCGCGTCGATGGGTGAGGTACCTCCGCGGTGGGCGTCAGGAGATCAGTACCGTCCGGCTCAGACTCGAATTGTCCTGGGATCTTGTCCT
>JBBPQI010000051.1:0-16004 GCA_038092445.1 Gyrodon tennesseensis | reverse complement strand
GTATGACCAAACATTGCCACTTATGATGGTATTTCAACAAGATTCCACATTCTCTACCAATAGGTGCAAAACTATTGCAATGGTATTGCTGTTTTGAAATAAACATAACTCCACAGCCTCTGAGCCATATCACATGATCCAGAGGCCAGATTGTAGCCATGAGTGTGTACTTTGTTTGTCCCCACCAAAGCTAAGCAGAATTCCCATGGGTATTTGTGGTGCGCTGTGTGCACCACATCAGAGTTAGGCATTGCAATACTTTTGAAGATCACTGTAATGTTAGTGCCTGGGCACTTCTGCACTTGTGGGCATAGCTGAGCACCATGCCCCAAGCTCCTGCACTCAGTGTAGTCATGCTTGGCTGATCTATGTGGAATGATGCAACTGTTTGGTTTTTGCCAGTCACTGCAGAGAGATTCACTTTTGTCATCAACCAGGTGTCCCTGGGTTGATCTTCTAGTGTAGGCTGAAGAGCTGTTCTATAGTTGGGGACTGTTGCACTTGTGGATGCAGTGAGGGTGGTGCCTAAGGCATACAGGGCATATCAATTTATATTTGAAGTTGTTCTCAGTGCTCTGGTTGGACTATGGAATGGTAGAAATGCTGAATTCTTTTATAGATAATGCCAATTGTCAAAACCAAGAGTGGAAAGGCAATTGCAATCTTGTGTCATGGTGGCACTTGGAGTATGAATCTTGCTGCTGCAAGGAAAAGTGGCAGGATTAGTGGGAGCAAGGAGGTGAGGAATTGGGCACTTTTGCTATGCAATCAATTCTAAATGAGAGGAAAATGATGCAGAGGGTGTCATCAGGAAGAATGCAGTGGTGGTAAGATGTTACTGGAATGACACAGGGTAGTGTAGCATTGATGGAACATGGCCATGCCATTGAGATGGTAATTGGATTGTGATGAAAGAGGAAGGGCATGGAGGGGGAATAAGAAAAGAAAAAGAAAAAGGGTTTCATTAGTTTGTGTAGGACAGCTGGAGAAATAAAAAGGGCACCTGTTGAAAAGCCTTCTGCTCATGGAGTTGTTGACTTCCCAGGTGACATTGTTTATAAGTGTGTCATTGATGATTAAGATATTGAATGCTTTCCTGTCACCTGTTTTTAGATTGTTGTGCCATTGGCAGCAGATGCATGCTGCATAGGTAAGGATGACGATATTGCCATTAGAGATTATGTACTGCAGATGACTCTCTAGGTTCCAGAAAAACATTGCTAGGGCATCAATGTGCTTTTTGAACCAGACAGCTTGTTTAAGGTGGTGAAGGAACAATACTCTGGCCTGAAGGAAGTTACTGAAGAATAGTTGGTGGTCAGCTTGTGCATTCTGTGAGACCTTGACAGAGGTGATGGATCTTAGGGTGAATACATTGTCAACACTGGCAAGACTGAAGACATTGTTGGCATTGGATCTGCTATGCATGGCAGCATTGTTGTAGCCTTCTCAGAAAAAGTACCAGGGCTTGACAAATTTGAAGCTACTGAGTTTCTTAAATATGTACTGCAAAGGTCTGTTGATAATGACAGAGGGTTGAGGAAGGCCAGTTAAGAAATCATTTATTTTGTATTTATTTTTCTTGGTTTCCCTTTTCTCTTTCTTGGCTTCTTCTTTAGTACTGACCTGCATGAAAACCCTTCCATGTGGAGTCATGATGTTTATATATTTTTATACCACCCATAGAATTGTCCAGGTAATTCTCTTATTTTGCTTTATTGCATACAAATTCTCTATATTCTTTTTATTTAATAAGAAACCTTAAAGATTATATTTTATCTCCTGAGATATATCATGGACTATCTACCTACCAAATATCTTTTCTATACCTCACTTATTTAGTTCTCTATTATTTAATTCTTCCTACCTTATGGCAAAAAAGCTATTTACTTGAAAATAACTTATCTAAGAAATCCCTGGGAATATCTAACTTAGCTAAGAGAGGAAAGTATGGGAAAGGATGTCAACTTGATAACTTCATAGCCACTCTTATCTTATATAGAGGCTTCTGAGATTATAGATCAAGGCAATACATGGTGATCAAATATCCTATATATCATAGCCCATTATCTTTAGATCTGCATAGCTCAAGATCTACTTATAGCCTTTGATCCTATGCACTTAAACTGTATCTAATGAATCATATTGAATCAGAATAACTCATATTGACTCATAGCATAGCCTCAAATTTTAACCTGTGATTAATGACTCATGTTGACTCAGAATAACTCATATTGACTCCCAGTACCTTACTAACACTGTTCAGCTTTTTCTGAATAGTTAGAACATAGCCTTGCCCTTTTGTTTATAAAAGGAGCACATTCTGAGCAAAGAAAAAAAAAAAGATAGCATATCTGATATCAGAGAATAGATTAGCTTGATCAGAGCATCAGGGGTCTAAAACTCTAGTACTCTCTTATTAGTAGATATCTACCACTAATTCTGACTAGCCGGAGAGCAGTAAAATAGTGTAGCTAGAATCTCTAGTAAATTTCTAATCAGAAAACTAGCTAACAGAGATTAGCAAAAAGATTACTAAAAGTCTTCTATTTTCTGTCCAGTCTTAAGTAATCCTTCCATTAGCTAGATCAATACAAGTGGACATTAGCATTCCATTGACTAGAGTGTGAAGGAAACTCACCATTTAAGCTATTAGTTAGCAAACTCTATAATTTTTCTTTTACTCTCAAACCTTTAAACAGCTTATTTGCTGTACTTTAATACTATTATATCTTTGGAGCAGATTATTAGATCACCTGATAGATATCACTTTGTAATTGACATCAGGAAGAACACCACATTACTAAGCTGATTGTATTTAGATTTTAACATCACCACTGCATTAAACAGTCACAATCTGCTAGCTGTGATTGAATAGTCTATTAAATTAGATCAGTAGGATAACTCTTAAATTCCTCTGGTTTTATTCTAGATTATCTAAAAGAAGACAGTATGTCTGCAAGTTTCTTCTTCTCTCTTAAGCCTTTCATTGTCTAGGCACTGTGCTTCTTGGCACTTGGCCTGTCAAAGGGCTGTCCACTCTTCAACTCTGCACTGGTGGTCTTCATTCCAGGCTTTGTTTAGATGCAGGACTGCCCCTTTTTTATTGAGGTTGTTGATGTTCATAATGGCTTCATGAATGAGCCAGAAAGTCACTAAGATAAAGTCAGGATGCTCCTCATTAGTGGAATCTGCCATGGCAATAGAAGATCTGGAAAAAATAGTGGTATTGAATGACCTATTTGGTCTAGAAAGATGCTCTATAGTTCTTAGTATAGTCACTAAGGAAGATGCTACAGTACAAAGTCTGAACTAAGTATGTGCTTAGTAATACAGGTGGCTATACAGCTGCACTTCATTTGTAAACTCCAACAAGTGGATTAGAGAAAAGATAAAGAATCATTTGGCAAGTTGAACATTGAGGGAAACAGTATCTGCCAGAGGCTGTGACAACAAGAGATGAGGAGAATGTGTGGCCAGATGAGCTGTGAGATGGCAGCATGGAAAAGAAGAATGCATGCTGCTTACTTACACTTGTCCAAAGACTACATTAGTAAAAAGCAAAAATGACTATAGCAACCAGCCAGATTTCATAAACAATGTAGACATTATAGCACTATATCAGACAGTGTAACAACAATGGTAGCTATATACTCTACATGGAATCCAGATGTTCTGAAAGGGCTACAGTACCATACATATAACTAATGTATATGTGATGAATATGTGTAATGTAGTAACTGAGCAATTGAGCAGCTTTTGCTTTGCAAGTAGACATGCGAATCAGTGTACTGGCAGAGAGTATTTAGTCAACATGGAGGAAAAAAAAAAGGACTGCACTTATGGCCCACCCACCCATCCACACTCCACTGCTGAGTAAAACATTGCTAGATTGAATGTTTTCTGTATCATTCAAAAATGTTGAGGTCAATATACTTGTTTACATAGAAAAGATTAGTCTCCAATGAAGAGTGGCCATGAATCCAGCAAGAATTCACAGCACTGGCAGGGAACTTGGGAACCAAGTGGCAGGACTATATGAGATAAAGGATGGGAACCACAGCAGTGTTTAACAGGTGGTTGTGAGTGAAGTAGTCGACTTGGAACATTTTCACACCATCATCAAAGTAATAGAATGGCTTGTATCAGTGCAGATAAGCCAACAGATGGGGGTAAAAATCAAGGTATGGTGGAAGTTTGAAGATTATCCAGATTTTGGCCACATGAAGACCTATCCAAATAATCCATTAGTGTAGTTGTACATATATGAAAGGTACATACTGTGGAAGCCATCAATTTGGCACAAATGTTTATCAACCTGAATCAGAACCATATCACATCTGGCAGGGGTTGCTGGCTTGCAGGGTCCATTAGAATATTGTGAGTGACAGCATACTCTTGCTATGAGAAGCTTGTTTCCCATAAGTTTATTGAATGGCACTTGAATAACAAAATTGATGAAGTAATTAAACTGGTCATTGATATTCAGCTCTAAGTATTGATCTGCATAAGGTAAGTTGCCAACAAACATTTGAAGCATATTTACAAAGTGGACCACCTTATAATGCTCTTCCAAATAGCAAATGGTCTTTTTTGGGAAATGAGGTTTCTGGGAGATATGATAGGGTAAAGTGGAGTTGACTGGACAGGGTGAAGAACAGTCAATGGTCAGTGGACTGTACACATCCATGTCATTACCATCATAGTTATATGCAGCATCAATGGGTGCTGAGTTACTAATGTGCCAGGCTAGATAAGAGTTAAACCAGATGACAGCTTCTTGATGTTAAAGCCAATGTATTATCTGGATTGTGTAGTTGTTCCTATTTGTGGCTACATATGCCTTCTTTGCAAAGTTGATGTGAAGGTGCTCAGAATGTTTGGTATTGAGTCTGTTAAGGCTGTTGAAAGCACAAATTGTCTCTATATAATGAAGTAGCAAATGAACCTTGGGAATGTTGAAGTGCTTATGGCAACCCAGCTCAATGAAAATGCCTTTGAAAGTATGAAAGTCATTGAGAGCAGCTTGTAAGGCATTGAGAGAATAATCTGTGTGTAACTGATATTGTGCAAGGAAAATGAAGTCAAGTACATCACATGCCACTTTGAGAACATTGGCATGTGGAGTCAGTCTGACTAAAGCATTGGTGAAGATGCACTGTAGCTGTTTGTGGTCAGTGCTGGTCCACTGTTTGATTTTAGAGATGTCCTTCTTGAAATGGTGCAACCTGGAATACTTGGGCATGGTGCATAAATGATCATCAAAGAACCTTCTCTTCATAAGCACTGCACACCATCTTTTGAGATGGTCCTTGAAAATACCTTGGTGGAGCTAATGTAATATATCTGAGGAAATGCAAACAAAAATGTTGATGTGAGGGAGATCAACCCAAAATGGCAAAAAAACTGGGTGAAGGCCTTAAGCAATGAAATTGGAAGGAAATTGTCTAGTGGCTTGTGTGTGGAGAATGTGAGTTGTTTGTATTTGGTTGTAATATGGAAATTGTGAGTTCACACCTCTTTTATCAGGTGACACCAGGTACTTTGGACACTGATTCTCTGCACAGCATGCCACTAAACATTGTTTAGGATGATCTCTGACATATGCAGCTAGGATAGGGAAAATGTAGTAGATTTTTCCATTGGTACATACCATATCAACTCTAGTCTGGCCAGCAGCTACCAGTGGATGAAGAATCCTCTTCATACAGTAGTGGAATAGATAATAGTCTGCAACCAAGTTGTTTTTAAACAATTTGAGCTTTAATATAGATGGATAGTCAAGCAATACTGACACATGGCAAGCAGGCTGGCAATGGATGCCTTTACTGATATTACTAATTGTCAGATAAGCAGGCCATGTAGTCTTGTTACCCTTGAAGTGTGACAATTTAGTTTTATTGGAAGCCCAGATAATGGGCACAATGATTGCTCCAGAAAGCAATCTACCCTTTTTTTTATTAGGTGCACTGTACAGAGCTTGTATCAATAGACTCACTTGGGTTTTTCATCACCAATCACCCATCCACATTTCATGAAGCCAGTGAGTGTTTCCATTACTATCAACATAGACCTTCTCTGGTACATATGCCATCTCTTCATGGAAAGCTGAATTACTAATCAGCTCCCTTAAACAGGCAACAGAATTGCACATCCAAAGTTTAACCTCTTCTGTCTGATTAACCTCAGTGTTGTTGCCTTCCTCTACTTCACCACTCTCAAGATCTTCTTGGATTCAAATAAGCTCACAGGTCCACTCAGAATCCATGGGCAGCTCATCTATTATCTTCAAAAATGTATGATTGCTTCTATAACTCAGCCAAGTCTGCATCTGAGTCTTGTGTATAGGCAAGTATATGGGTAAACCTGTGTGTATTAATGGTAATACCCATACTCATATCCACAAACATATCCAAACCCATCAGACAGGTATGAATTAGATCCAGGATATGGTCAGTGGTACCCTTGGATATATCCATATCCATATACCAGGATATATTCGCACAGGTATGCATGTATTGCTATAGCAGAAAATGTATCTAGTTAATAATAATTCTGTCCTGCCCATCTTTGAGCTCCACCTCCATTCCATCCATGATATCTGGCAGCTCACTCACAGCTTTGACATTCTCATCCTTGACAAGATTGTGCTTACTTCATATGCCAAGGCAAAGAAGTGCTCAGGTTGATTGTGCAGAGAGATGGGACCAAATATGTGAAAGCAGAAGTTGACTATGGCCAAACAACCTTTCAACATTAATAGAAGTAGCTTAGAAATATTTTCAAATTTGCTCAATATATTTAAATAACATGGATCACTCACTAGATACTGTTGAATAATCAAGGGTCATCTGGGAGAGTTGAGAATATGTGCAATGGTGCTCATGCCACCACATGATTGGATCAGTAACATGTTCAACATCAGTGCTCAAGTAGCACTTGAGCTCCAAACCTAGTTCTGCAGGCTTGGGGGGTACAAGAGCAGTGAGCTCATCAAATATATTGGTCACCTGGATCACATTGATGAATTTAGGCATGCTCACATAGAACCAAGCTCAATATCACTTACCTTTTTGCTTTTCTGTGGCACCAGCTTGATCTTCTGATTGTGTGAGTCATTGGCTTCATGCACACCATCCACACTAGTATATGAATGGTCAGACTCATTCTTGACAAGTCCTTCTGCAGTCTTGATTCACTTGTCAGGCCAACTAGTGGATTTGAAATATGAAAGTTTGTGTCATGGATGGAGTACTAGCTTAATGTCAGTACAGTGTAAAAAAGAATGAAGGTATACACATTCATAGCAATGCAATATATCTCAGATTTGTCAGTGAGTGAGTAGTACCAGTTGAGTATTTTCTTGGCAAGTAAGACAGCAGTGTGGATAGGCTGAACATAGCTGGTATTGTGTGTATACTTCCTGAGTTTCTTATCAATGCAATCCATGGCCAGAATAACCACTGGAAGATTTGGAGTTGATCAAGAAAAGAAGGATATAGTGTCCTTCAACACCTGGCAAGGTCAGTTTGCTTATGTTTGATCCACATTCTTGATCAATGCACTGCACACATCTTCAATATGTTGCAAAGTTGCTCAACAACCTTCCACTTATCATCACTCAACTTGAACTTTTGCAGGCCAAGCTCTCACTTTTGTGTTACAAGATCTACAGCCACTCAATGCTCCAAGGTGTAATTCAGCATCTCAAAGGTTGAATTCCAATGGGTTACAACATCCCTAGGCATGACTCACTTGGTCATTTTAAGCTCTCTTAAGATTTCTTGCCAGGCCAGAAGCACAACAGTTGTCAAGTTAATGATCTTGAATGTCAATTTGTGCAGCTGAATGAATGCCAATGATTAATCATCACAGTATGTTCTCTTTGTATCTGCTTACCTTGATCAGTGCTAACTTCATCAGCCATGTCAATCTCACTAGCTGCAATCTTTTGTCCTTGGTTATCTCGTCCATCTCATCAATTCAACCATTATTATTATCTGCATCATCTTCAGCACTATCACCCTCTGTTCCTATTGTTTCCAAAGCCCTTGCTTCTTTCTTTGCCAGGTCTTGCTACTATTCTTTCAACTTGTCATTCTCTGCCATTTTTTTTTTCACATCAAATTGCTGAGTCAGCAACTTGGCCACAAGGTTCACAACATGAAAAAAACAACAGGTATGATTTATAAAATATCAAATGGGAATAATGACAGAGTGCAATAGCTATATGATAGAAGCTCAGTTGCAGTGCAGGACAACAGACTATATATGAGGTAAGTGATTGAAGGTATTATGGGGAGTTAGTAGCTCACCTCAGTCGTGATACAGGACAACAGACTGAGGGTGGGCACTGTTGAGCAGTGGACTAAATACTTTGTAGATATAAACACAATTACAAAAAAAGCATACTGTAGAATGAAGGATTGTTGAAAACAATGTTCAGTAAGTACTGTTGCATAGTATCACAGAGTACTCAGAGGAATTATATCCATTTGAATTGAACCTTATCTATTAATCCAAAATCTTCCAGCATTGATACAAATACTGTTGCTAGCTCACATCCTGTGTGTGACTAGCAAGTTTCATTCAATGGTAGAGGTTCTTATGGCAATGTAAGCCACTCACCTTATCTACTTCGATAATATCTAATGGCATGCACAGTGCCTGCCCTTTGTATTCTAAGTACACTGAAAATGGAATGAATGCCCAATGGTTCAGTGATGTCCATGTATCCTTTGTAAAATTCAGTTTGTTGTTATATTGCTGGTAAGTAAATCATCAGTATATATTCTCAATTGTTTTGCATGCAGCTAACCCTTAACATTTGAGCAATCTGAATATGAGTGCATGCAAAAATAAGATGTGTGTCATGGAATACAGTCACACAAGACAGTATGTAGTATTCAGAGTGGCCAGTTTTCATGAGAGACTGAAAATCTGGTCTTTAACTATGGAAAATGGTCATAGACTTTCAGTAACCCAGCATACAATTTCCACTCTGAAAACTGCCACATTATTTAATGTGAATGTATTCAAGTATTCAAGCTCACCTTGTGTCTTGTTGTATATGTGGCTGGTTCAAGCATGTTATCTTTCCATTCCCCTTTCTCTTGAATACTGCAGTAATAGATCCCTTGTGTGCAAATGCCTTGATAATCTTGGTACATACTTCATTGGCATCCTTGGCCTAATTAGCAATTGACAGAACAGCAGAACCCCAGCTGTGATATGTCTTCACATGTTTGTGCAAATTACTAGTTAACTGGACATCTTGGATATCAAGGAAGTGACAGACTGTGGCTTTGCAACCATGTGCACTGCACTTGAAGTCATGTGTGCACTGTTACAATATATATTTTTTACCTTGACTCATATTCACTCTAAGTGCTAGTCACACAGACACTTATCACACTCATTAACCTATTTCTTTCCAGATCATGTGTTCCTGGAACTTTATATCCTTTTATGGATTTCCCCATTTATAGATCATGTGATTTCATATCACATGTGCAGGTATGCTTTTATTTAATTTCTGCTTCCACCATGTGCATCATAGACATATTTCATTTACCACACTTATGCTTCCATTCTACCATATCTCATGTGTGCAGCATACCTTTAATCTCTGCTTTATGCTTCTCTTCCATTCCTGATACAGCATGTATCACTCATGTCTTTAATCTCCATTACATAGCCATATGCCTTATGTAGTATATAAACCCCAATGCAACATCCAGAAACTTCAGTGAAGTTTTCTTGGTGTTCTATCTCTAAAGAGTACCATCTGCCTTACACTCAGTAGTCTTCCAACCTTCTCTTTTGTTTTAGTGAGCAACTTGAAGCTTTTGCTTTAAAGTTGTTTCATGCACCAGTCATTGACATCAACAATCTTCAGCTTGGTCTTGAAAAAGACATACACAGGTGAGGTTCACTCCTTCATTAGATGAGCTGGGGATGTCATTCAACTGCTCATAATATTTATTCAAGCAGAAACATACCCAACTCATCCTCTGAATCTATTGACTTAGGAGATGCTAATTTGTCTTGTTTAGTGGCAGAAGGTGGCAATGCTGGTGCAGTGTTATTTTGCATGGTTTCAAACTGTGGCTACAGTGCTGAATAAGCCTTTTTTGAGGTGACATCTTGCTGATCTTTCTTTTGCTTCATAGTCTTTTGCTACTATTCTTCAAATGCTGCCTTTGCTTTGTCTATCAACTTGATACTATGTTTGGATACCTTGCTGGTGGACATCCTGGTCCTTCAGATGTGACAGTTGAGGGCTGATAGCCAAAGAAATTTTCATACTAGCTAATATCATAGCCATGTCATCATGTCATCATTATTTTTTCCTGAATGCTATGCTCTTTATTCTGATAGATTAAGGTAGTGTTTGTGCATGTTCATAGCTGTACTTGCTGCACATATCCTTGTCACAGGTACAGGTATGGATATGGGTATGTAATGGTGGTACCTGTACCCATACCCACAGGGACCTGTACCTGTGACCCACACATATTACCCATATCTGCACTCTTGCCTACTTGTGTGTACAATGATGAGTCAAAAGTTTGCTCAAAATCAAATTGCAATTCACAATCATCATCTTTAGGAAATCATCTGTGGCTTGCTAATTCACATTCTTGATCAGTCATTCAGCTAACTTCCATTCTTTGCAGTCTGCAAAGGAAGAATATGGATTTTTTTGCACCACATCTTGATATCTTTTCAGTGTCTCAAACATGGTCTCTTCTTTTCCTAGAGTGTTGGCCATGAGACCACCATCATATTCGCAAGCATAATGCATAGATCTGTGTGCTATGTCCTTGGTATTCCCTGTTGCAAGCAATTCAACTGCAGGAGCAGGGCCAGATAAGTTCTCCTCCTTATACATTTTGTCTCTGACGTTGTGCAGTTTGCTTGCATTGTTGAGCAGTGCACATGCTTCTTTGTGCATTGTTGGTCAATGTGCTTCAATCTTCCTCTTGTTCTGACAGAGAGAAGTATGGGAAATATGGCAATGAACACCACTCAATGTCAGAAATCTGAGGCTGCTATGGGAACAGCTGTGGTCCTGACTCCTAGGCATGATAAAGATAAGGTATCAAGTCTGTGTTGTCAAAGCTATGCTACTAACATTTATGTATGTTTAGAACTTCATCCATTCCTTACTGTGACAAGCATGTTGTTTCATGTGGTCTCAACATATATACTAATGCAAGCCTGTCTCCATTCATTTCTCACTGTGGCAAGGATGTCAATCCATGTGCTCTTAACATATGCATTGGAACTCTGTCCATTTCAGAGTATAGTGATAAGTTACTATGACACATCTTTCTCTCATTCTAACCTATACATTATCCAGTATCACCATCAATGTGTCTTTGTTGATCACTGGAACATATCTTTGTTGATCACCACAATATGTCTTTATTGATAGCCACACTGTGTCATATCTATTTAACCAAAGGATAAGTTATTTTTCTTTTCTATGCAGCAGTCAACTCTGACATCTGCTTGCTAAATTTTCTCTGCACTCTCAACCTTGTAACCTTCAATATTCCCAGAGTTTTAGAAAAACCCCCACTCAACCAGCCAGTGGAATCAACACATACAGGCTATATTCGTCACCCAAGTGAAAAGGTTCAAGCTATGCTATGTGAGTAAATCCCACTATTGTTTGGCACATCTAACTTGCACTACAGATGATAATCAACAAGAGAAAATTGTAATGGAACAGGAAGCTGTGAAGAAGGCCAAGTGACATGAACTTATGAGACAGAAGTGTGAGCAAGCTTTTGAAGTTGCTAAGGGTGACTACAACATGGCTGTGACACTGCAATGTCAAGTTGGATCTATGACACCACCACTTTCTCCCAATGAGGCGGTAATTTTTTTTTTCAACTCTTTGTTAAACAATACTGACTTTTCAACAACTGGTCAGTTTTCTTCCAGATCAGTGGGTAGTTTGAGTACTGGAAATATCAATACTCATCAAGTGCTTGCTACACTCCTTGTTCCACAAAGAGGCATTATTTCTCCCACTGTAGATAGGTCTCACTCCAAGGCTGTAGTGAGTTTCTCTCAGCATGTCTGTCTTTGTTGACAAAATGCCACTAACATTCAACTCATAGGACACACTTCCTGCGTGTGTGTATATGCTCACCCACAACCAGTCTACTGTACAGGACAATACTGCTACTCCAAAACTATTCATGGGGGAGAATTACAATACCAATACTGATGATACTGTTACTAGCAAAGAGTTGTCAGCCCAGAAAAGGTTGTGCAAGCATGAACCAACCCCTTATTCAAATATGTATCTGATTATCTGGGCAATATTGCTACTAATTGGTATTGTCTATTGTTGTTGAGTAGATTGTTTACATGTGACACTTGTGAACTGGGCAAATATATCAACTATAATGATACCATTGACTTAATCAACAATTTTACTACTCAGACCTTGCTCAAGGGTGCCAAGCATTCTTGAGAAAGCACATACAATATAGTATGGCTCTTTGTGATGATGATAAAGAAAGGGATGGTTTATATAACTTAAAAGTCATGGAGCTTTCAAGTTGCGATACTCCTACTCTAAGTCCAAAGGACATTGCTTTCAATATCAAGTCAGGCCAAGCCATTTTGGAAATAGCAATCAAAAAGGAAGAGACAGATCTTATGATGGTGAACTTGGTCAACACTACATACAAGGGCTTTAGATTATTCATTGAGTACTCATGCAATTCTGGAGACTGCTATTGAAGTTCATTGCATACTCTTACTAATTAAGAATCCCTTTCCTACTATCACACAAGAGAACAATTGAGTGAAGAGTGTTTGAATCCTTTCTTGTGGTCACCACAAGAAGAGTATCATGTATGATGCAGGACCATTGAAATTAGTAAGTTACTCTTATATCCAACTTACAGTTTTTCTCACTTATTCCTCAGATTACTGCACAGAGTTCCCATCTCCATGGATAGTTCAAATCCAAGGCTCAGCATATTGTCATGACTATTTTTGGCTTTGAAACAAGTGCTAACAAGACTGTACAAACCTGTAACCACCAGCTTGTGAGTGAGGTTAAGCAAGATTCAGCATTCATCTTCCATGTACATTGTTGTACTTACTCTATGTTTGTGTACTAATAGAACTTCTTACAGACTTGTGATTCATCACTTGATGAATACATGGGTCTGTATAATAATTCTGCAATTCAGCTTCTGATCAACAAAGTTTTGTTCAAGACCAAATTGAACAATGATATCAAATAGCAAAAGTACTATAATCCTTTCCTCCATATTGCCTTTGCACTCACACTCACTACAGTATGTTATATATTTACCTAAATACATTCAACTAACTTTGTTAAAGACCAGGTCACTCCAGGTCAGAACTCCAGAACTCTGGAGTTGGATGGGTCAGACAGGACATTAGCTTCAACTTGTGTGTTGTGCCCTTGTCTGGAGTTGGTCCCAAATTTAGGTCAGAGGGTCAGAAGTATGGAGTTTGGGTTGGAGGATCAGAGAGAGAGAACTGTTGAGGTTCAGTTGAAGGTCAGGAATGAGAAATAAATTGATATGTGAACTGAGAAGTAAAAGCTCAGAATACAGGAGTTTATATACTGGAGTCTGAAGGGGATTAGTAACAGAGTATGGTGATTGGTAAGCAGATGAGTAATGGAAATGGAGGATCTGGGGATGTCACAACCAGAGCTGTGCTTCTAAGTGAGACACAGCATCAGAAGATAAACTAGAGCAAAACTAAAATCATAGCTGTACAAAGTAATATGGAGAGGAGTAAAAGAGGATGAGGCAAGTCTGGACAAATGGAGTTGCATTCTCTGCAAGAATGCTTCAGAGTTGGTTGAGTAGTTATTCAAAGGTGTGGAGTTGAGACTTAGAGAAAATATGAGATATGACAGTATCTTCCTCTTAGATCTGAACTCTTGAAGACCTATATAAGGAAGAAGGTGGACAATGCAGAGTTCAGAATGTTGGGGTCCAAAAAATTCTGTGGATTTAAAAGGAGCCTGCTGTATGTCTCTTGTTCTTTACTACCATCCATCCCCTACCTACATAACATGTCCATCTCCAACAATCTCAACACCTGGTCTGATATGTGCCTTATGAAGGACGAGAATGATGATGAGGAGCTTGGCACAGCAAAGTATGCTAAATGGTGGAGGCAAGCAAAAGTGTGCAAGAAAGAGGCTGAAACAACTCTAAAGCCTCAGGCCTTGAGCCGTCAATACAAACCACCAAGTGAAGGTCATAAGACCAACCTTAGGACAGAGTGTAAGCTTATTAACGTGTCTCTTTAGAAAGAGAACATGAAGAGAACTTCACTGAAGTCTCTGATGGATGGCATTGGGTTTATATACTATACATGTGTTTGTCCATGTTTACCCTAAATACCATATATGTATAGATTACCATATCAGCGGTAATTAAAGTAATGCCTGATGTGCTCTGCACAAGAAGGTGGAGATGAATAACATGCAACATGTGCATGTATTATATTAAATATGAGTCTGATATGCATGGCACATCAAATGAAAGAGAAGAGGCATAGCCTCGCATAGCATCCTGATGCACATTGCATCAGATATTAAATAAGCATGTACCATATGAGGTGTGGCAGGAAATGAAAAGAGGGTGCTGCCCTTGAGGCATAATGTGATCTATGATCAAATAGATCTAAAGATAAGGTTTGAGATGCAATCTCAAAAGGAATATAAAATAAAGATGTCCATTAAGTAAGAAGAAGTCACATGACCTTTAAATGGGAAAGGCACATGTGCACTAGTAAGGTTCCAGGACAATGTGATTGAAGTCTAATGTATAAATAAGTGTCCATTAGGTAAGCACATCGAGTGCTTGAAGAAAAGGAAAGAAGGAAAAGGAAAAATACGTCTAGATGCTCGTTGCACTATGAAGGGGTTCATTACGTTCGTTCCTTTACTTTATAACATACATTCCTGTCCATTTCCATATCGTTACAGAGGCAGAGAAAAAAGCCTATGAAGAGACAGCAAGGAAGATGCACAAGAAGGCCAATAGAAAAGCTTGCAAAGAGGAGAAGTGATGGAGGGTGGCAGAGCAGGTTGTGAAAGTGGAGGCACACAAGGCCAAGGAGGCAGCAAAAAGAAGGGTGAGTGGTAGCTAGCATAGCATACTTGTACTAACAGAGGTAGGCAGAGATGGTGGCCACCCAACAGCATGGCAAGGGGAAGAAGTGGGCATTAGAGCTGCCATTGTACATCTGGTGCAACAACCATGGGCTCAAGTGTATACTTAGGTCCAGCAAGTTCAAGTCCTGCATGGAGTGCAAGGATGCAAAGGCAAAGTGTGAACAGCCCAGGGAAGAATAACTGGAGAAGCAGCAACACAAGAACAAGGCAGAGGTAATGGTGGTACCAGAAGTGGGACCTAGCAGCTTTAAGCAGAGGAAGGGGCATGGGAACTTGTTGGAGGGGACCACCAGCATCATCATGATGCTTGGTAGGTGTTATGGTTTCGGAAGACCCCCCTACTTTTTCTCTTCCTACACCCACTCCCACTCCAGCCGATTCCCTCTTGAGCATGTTACAGACCAACGAGCCCATCCCGGATAACCTCTGGGACAAGTTCCTGCACACTGAGCATATCCAGGACTTGGACTACTTCTGATCACATGACTTTCCTTTTCTATATGTTTATTTTCTCACGAACGCGTTCGTTGATCTCTTATGAAAGCATTGTTGATTCTCTCACGGACAACCCTCCTCAGCTGTGTTCTCTCGCACCCAGCCTCGTGATCCTATCCTTCCCATCCATAGTTGCCCGTCCCTACTTAGCCCGATCCGATTCCTCCCATTTAACCTTGGGACACGGGTTACCTATTTAGGTGTATTACTATATTTATCCTGACTGGCCCTCAAGCGGTCAGTTCCATATATAAGCTGCTTCGCAGCTTCCTGTAACAGTAACCTAGATCTACGCAATCTACCTGTGTTCATC
>JBBPQI010000050.1:0-16079 GCA_038092445.1 Gyrodon tennesseensis | reverse complement strand
TAGCCTCTTAAAGGATCAGGTAGTTGAAGCTACCAGGACGCAGACCTAGGGGATCTCCTACTAGGTTCGAGGGATCTAGCGAGAGCTAGTCGATGTCGTCTACATAGACGACACGGGGTTTCAAGGATAGGCCAACTGAGTTGCCTAAGGGTTCAGAGGAAGCGTTCACTCAAGAGTAGAACGAAGACTCGGTGAAAGGATCAATAGATTGATGGAAGTAAAGAGGAAGTCTAACTTGGGTTACAAGGTAGACGACGTGAGGTTTATATATGTAGTGAATATGAAGCTGACCAAGCGGTGGAAGGTAATAGAAGTGGAAAGAACGATTGGTCAGCGAATGGGCACAGGGTGCGGTAGAACGGTATAGAACCCGATGGAACCAAGTAGAAGGTAGTGGAATGAAGAAGAATAACTGCGCCGACCTATGGGGTGAGAGGAGGGACGCGTAGAGAAGTATGTAGCATGCATGGTAAGTAGACGTAGGCAAAGGAAGTGAATAGGGGCTAAGAGGAATCGTAACAGGAGCCTCCTCTTGAGAAGATTATCTGAATGGACTTTTTCCATTCTAACTCCTTTTCAGACACTAGTAGACCACCTATTCCATTCTTATTCCAATCTAACCTTGCTCCTGTTCTATTCTATTACATACATTTTTCTTTATTTAATTACTTACTATGCATGCTGCACACTACCTGCCAGACTATGCTTTCTTTATGTACAGTCTGTAGTCCTATCTTTTATAGATACTTACTGTATTACAGTCCATTTCATATTTATCTTGAGGTAGTATAACTACAGTTGAGTACCTTGCTTGTATTTTCCTTTTCCTTGATCTATACCATTTTACCTGGCATAATACCCAACTCCTTGAGTATTTCCTCCACTCTTGCACCAACCACCTCACTATCTTCTCTTTTATATTATCTCCTCAGGGCCAGTCTCTATAATAGGTATAGATGGGTTTCCTATGCATAGCATGTCCAGCTGGAGTAGTGCTCCCCTAGAACACTGAGTTATAATGACTGGGAACTAATCCAGCACTTACATGTTTAGAATTCAGGGCTTGTCATTCATAGTGGTTGCCATAACACATTTGGTTTTTGCTGTTCACCACAGCTAAAGAAGCACTGTCCACAGTCTGCCAGATTTGCCTAATAGTTTAGTTTAGATCTTTGCCAACCAGAGTTATAATGCCAGCACATGTAACTTGTTACTTAAGTAACAGTAACAGTAAGTCAAAGCCATGTATTTCTTTTCAATCATTGAATCTTATGATTGAAACCATATAGGCTAATTATTTAGAGGAGCACACCAATGTCCACATGAGACTTTACCTGCAATAGGACAATGTGCTAGGAGATACATATACCTAGTGAGGATGAGATAGCTACAATTATTCCTGGTAATGGCTTACAAAATGTCAGAGTGGAGTATTATTGTCTCTTGTCTCCAAGATGGTAGCCTGTGCTATATCAGCAACCTTCATTCATTCTATCTTTCTCTTTATTAGGTTCTTTTCTTTCCACACAGAGAGAAAGGCAGGAATCTGAATATTCCATTGCAAGATGTTCATAATGGCCATCTTCATTACTTCAAGAAGGTTACTCAGCTCCTCTGATATACTTATAGGCTTTATGTGGATCCACAAGACATAGAGCCATCCAATCTATTCAAGGGTTGTAGGCTATTTCAGCAGTTGATCCATGATGCTTGGGCTTCCATCAACTACTGTAATCTCACTTGGTTGGTCAATAACACCAAGGACACTTAACTGCTTAGATGGTTCAAAACAAACCATGATCTTGACCTCATTGCTACTGGAGCACATAAATACCATCTCTATTAGGAGTTTCACAAGTGGTTTCAAACATCTGAGATATACAATATGCTATATGGAAGATTTATCAAAGATACAAGACACTTGGACCCATGTATTCCATTTCTGTTACTGCTGAAGAGGTACTGTATTTTAACTCATATCTTTTACTCACTGTGGTCAAAGGTGGTATGATTGCTTATATAAAATGTTGATTATTCTGGACTGATCACCTGTTCTTATAGGTACTATGCTCTTTAAAGATCCTGACTCTTTTAGGAGGCATTCAAGAACAATCTCTGTTATGATCTGTACCACTATCTCATTCACACCCTTCATATTCCCAAGCCTATCCACGACCAGGTCTATGATTCTGGCTTGTATCTTCATAGCCCAAGACCTCAGGAGACATGGCAAGAGCTTGCAGGACTCTCCATCTATGTCTAGACCACAGGGCAACTGGAGCCATTAGCAAGGAAATTAACTCATTAATGAGCAAAAAGCATATGACAGAGTGAAACAACTTTGAAGCTCTAGGCTTCAAGTTGCTCACTAAAACAAAGAAAAGGTCATATAGACCACTGAGTGTAAGACTGAGGGTACTCTTTAGAGTGAGAGTACCAAGAGAACTTCACTGAAGTCTCCAGGCATTGCATTGAGGTTTATATACTACATGGGTGTTTGTACATATTGACTACATGAGGCATATGGCTATGTGACAGAGATTAAGTACATAAGTGATGCATGTTGCATCAGAAATGGAAGAGAAGCATAAAGCGGAGATTAAGAACATGCTGCACACATGAAGTGTGGTAGAATGGAAGCATGAATGTGGTAAATGAAATGTGTCTGTAATGCATGTGATGGAAGTGGAAATTAAATAGAAGCATACCTGTGCATGTGATCAGAAATCATGTGACCTATAAATGGAAAATCCATAAAAGAATATAAAGTTTCAGAAACATGTGATCTGGAAAGAAATAAGTTAACAAGTATGCTGAGTGTCTATGTAACTAGCACTTGGAGTGAATACAAGTTAAGATGAAAAATACATATCATAACAAAGAGAGAAGCAACAGGCATTTTGTGGATAGATGCCTTGAATCATCAACAAAGTGCTCTTTACCATATAGTCATGGACAGTGTCATCAAACTGCAATGAATCCATGTTTTTTCTTCACAGTAGTGGTAGATCATTAAGACTGTGCTGGGTCTCTGGAGTTTTGGATGGATGAGCATTCAGCTCCAGCTGATGTGCTGCTCCAAGTATTGGATCACCTTTTATTTCAGAGCAAAGGATGATATGGCTCAGAGAATGGATAGAATGAAAAGAGAATAATGTCAGATCAGATTGGAGTCTGTATCTACTATAAGTTGATTACAAGCTGAGGTTGTATTTATTTTGGAAGAGTTTATATAAATATGGAGACAGGATTGGATTAGTAATGGAAGAATGTAACAGATAATTAAGTATACTGGAACATATGTAGCAAAGGAACTGAAGCTATGTTTCTAAGTGAACACAGGGACAGAGGAATATACAAGGCAGGACTAATACATACATATATAGTACAAATGAAATGGAGACATGTACATGAGTAACTAAATACAAGTCTGGAGATCAGAGTTGCATCTCTGAGCAAGAATGCACTGGAGTTTGAGAATAGAAGGGTCAGAGGTGGATCTGGAGGACTGAATAAGTGGAATATAACATAGATGTGGCATGACTGATCTGGCTAAGCTTATTTCTGCTACTGCTTGTACAAGACATGAAATTACCCATTGTATTATGTCCACTGGTCTGGCATCCCTTTCTTCTTCCTAGTGGTCATACAGCCTAGAATTCATGCTTCAGGATTTCCATTCCCTGCCATGAAGAAAGCATCTGCAATATTAAGAAAAAATGATCTCAATCATCAGCTCCTTCAGCAGACTTCTCTCATCATCTGGAATAAAGCAGGCAGAATTCAACATCATCATGTGGTGAAGGCTTTGAAATGTACTCTATGTAATTTTCTTAATAAAGAGCAATTATTTGAAGGCATTACTGTTTTATTTGATAGAGACTTTAAACAGATCTTTTCTGTTATCTAGCATACCATTAACCTCTCTGAATTTTCCCTTTATTAGCAGGAACTCAAAAATGCTACCCCACTTATGGTGTTGTGCAATCTGGATCCCATCCATGATCTCTACAGTGTTACTTACTTAAGACTCATTAGGTCTACTCAGCATATTCTGGAATGGCATATATTAGGTGGTAATGGCACTGACAATATGGTCTTTACATATCATGAGCATCTTTCTTGATAGTGATTTGGAGGATTTATCTATTCCATTTCATCACTTGCAGTTTCCTATCCATCTGGCCAATGGAATGACCATCAACAAGTCTTCAGATCAAACACTCAAGCATGTTGATCTCAACCTGATTTCATCTGCTTTCTCTCATGGACAACTCTATATGGCCCTTTCTTCCTCTACTCATCCTAGAAACCTCAAAGTTCTCTTTGTCCATGATCTAAACTACAAATGTTACAAATGCAAATGTAGTTTTGAATGAAGTTTTTGGAATTTGGAAATATGACTTGTACTATACTCCTATCTTCTTTTCTGTTGATTCAACTGTGCCTATAGTCTCTTATCCAAGTAACATTGCCCAGGAGCCTTCTGCAGAGGACACCTGGATGGAGTCTCTCTATTCCAACCACTTTATGGACATGGCCTTGTTATAGTTATGACTCTGTTCCATGCCATTTCAATTCTATTCTGTTCTACCCTATATTTTTGCCTCTATTTTTATTTAGTCTTAATGTGCATACTGCACAGTTCTGTGTGATTGCGCATGCTGTGCACTGTGCCTGCAGACACTGCCTTCCTACTGTGCTCTCTTTATGCATAGTCCATAGTTCCTATATTTCATACTTACTGCACCACTGTCCTATTTCATCTTTATATCAAGGTACTATAAATATAGTTCATACCTGCCTGTATTTACTTTCCTAACCTTGATCTACACCATTCTATCTGGCATACTTGGTTCCCTCAGCATCTCCTCCACTCTCATTCTCATAAATTACTGTCTGCAATACCTCTTGAATCTCCTCAAGGATAGCCCCTGCAGTGGGTGGATACATGCCATATACACACTCATGTTTAGCTGGAGTGGTGCTCCTCCAGAATGACTACTTGCAACTAGGAACTGACCTAGCTCTCCTTTCAGAACCCAGGACAGGTTATTCTCTGTAGTGGTCACCTCAAAGAGTATACTCACCATCACCTATATGGCTGGAGTGGAGTTTGCCATTCTCCATGGTTGAAGAATAGCACTGTGTGCCATCTGCCAGGTTGGCCTGATGCTCAGTTTAGATCTTTCACAGTAGGAGTTAACCCAGATATCCATTCTTAACACAGTGCTATTAATAAAGAGAAACATATGGGATCAAATATTTGAAACAGCTGGATACTTGGAGGATTACTGAAACAGCTAAAGAAAGTGTCAGAAGTCTACTACCTTGTACCACCTTGCTATTGTCATCTGCTAACTTTTTGACTAGATATGGGCATGATGTGATTCAGGTGTTTGTAATGTTTTTCAAGTTTTTGAACTTTAAGCATGTACATTGTTGAGAATAAAGTTGTTACAAAGATATACTCAACCTAAATTGGAGGTGGCCAGGAGTGATTTGATGATGGAAGGGACAACTGTACTGGAGGCAGTGGACAAGTGTATGAGACCAGGATTAATATTTGAAACACATTCTGGCAGAGGCCAGAGGGGGTACTCATGGTCAGGAATTGATTGGATGGGGTACAAGAGGGATGGTGTCCAGAAAGGATTTGGTACTGAAGTCCAGGGCAGGGGGAGCAGAGTCTGGGCCAGGAATGCTAACTGGGGAGTGAAGAGAATAGGGATGCGATTCTGTTTGGGAAATGTATGATTGGGTCAATTGGGGAAAATCAACTGGAGGAATTCACAGTGCAGGGACAGGGACATGCACTGGAGGGCAAGAGGGAAGACCAACATCAAAGACCAACATGAATTGATGACAAATTTGTCAGTGGTTGGGAGAGCATGTAAATGTGGGTATCATTTAGGAGCATAGTGTAGAAGACATCATGGATATTCTAGGTCGTTGGGAGTTTCAGCTGGAAGATTATGGAGGAGATTACTTGGGAGAACTCAAAGGGTGCATGCAGTCCTTCCAGGCGCAAATTTCCAAGATGGAACTTGAAATTTCAGCTTCTATGTGTTGAGCCAAACCTCATCTCCTACTTTTCATGGTTTGAAGTGAGAGAATATTCTCTCCTTCATATGTTGCTGAACCAGTTTGTAGGCTGCCTCAGCCTTCCAGCTGTGGGTTTTTGATGTTCATGATTCATTGGTGAAGGACCAAGAGAAAGGTCTTTCCAAGCAGTGGGTAGGACCATGGGTATGGGTGGTATGCAGTGGTGAGGGCTATGTCACTTTGGAGCAGTTGTGTGAGCTCCTGTCTGAAGGCTGAGGTTGTTTGTGGGCCTCAATTAGATACTACGTTGTCATATAGTCTGTACTGTTTGAACATCTGGTCAAAACATAAATGGGTTATATCCACTGTATCCTTGAATTTCATACAAGGAGTGAGAATTACCCCCTTTGTAAAGGGATGGTCAATGATAACCATGACAGAGTCAAGGCCCTGCACCGCTGGTAGGTTGGTGACCAAGTCCATGGAGAGGTGCTGGAAGGGGCGCCCCAATCATGAGAATGGCACCTAATGCAGTAAGGGAGGCATCTGTCATAAGCATGAAGGGCTTCTGGAGACCTGGGAAGATGAGTACAGAATAGTGAGTGACGGCCGTCTGAAGGTTGCAGAAGGACTTCTCTTCAGCAGAGGTCCAGGACCACTTGGTCAGTCGTTCTTGATAATGTTCAAGAAAGGATGGATGATGTCCAACAACAAGGGTATGAACCTCCTGTAGAACTTACACATTCCCAGAAAAGAGGTTAGGATAGGCATTTTTGGTTATGTGACTGTTCAAATATTGTTAGTCGTGGCTAGAGCACAGCTTGCTGTCTGTCTTCTGTACGAAGAAGAAGGGGGATGCTTGTGGAGATTTAGATGGAACTATCTTTCTGGATTCAGATGTTCCTCAACAAATTTCATGCGTGCCTAGTGCTCAGCTTGGTTGAGTGGATATATGTCTTGGCTCATTGCGGTGTGAACAAGTCTTTAATATTGATGGCATAGTTATAAAGTCACAAAGAAGGGAGTTTTGTGACATCTTTTTTAGTGAAGATACAAGCATACTCCTTGCATGCCCCATGAAGAGTGACTTCTCTTCTCTTAGATTGCTATGTAACCACCATGAACAGCATAGTTTGTTTCAGTATAAACTTGGGTACATCGCTGTAAGTTCACAAGGATCTGACTCTCTA
This sequence comes from Gyrodon tennesseensis, assembly GCA_038092445.1. NCBI lineage: Eukaryota > Fungi > Basidiomycota > Agaricomycetes > Boletales > Gyrodontaceae > Gyrodon > Gyrodon tennesseensis. Next base: position 8,844 of record JBBPQI010000050.1, on the reverse strand, counting down.
GACTAGCATTCAGTGGCAACAACCTTTGTACAGTCCATCCTGAATCTGTACAGCTTCGTCATGTTCCAGATTCTGTAGGAGATAAAATTGTCTCAGAGACATGTCAGGATCCTCACCTGATATGTAGAAGGCATTATGGCAATTCTTCCTGCTATGCAGTCTATTTTGGAGTTGAGTGCCCTTGTTGAACCATGGAAGTCTCAAAATGACTTCATCCTTGCTGGAGTTAAGGATGAAGAGGTCCTGCCACTCTTTCAATCCTCCACAGTCCCAGACCACGTTAGTCTGGCATGTAATGGTCCCTGACTGGTTAGGTGTCCCATCAACATTTCTTGCATGGGACTCTATTTCAAGCTTGAAGACAGGCAGCTTCAATCTCAAGGTGGTTTCGAGGCCGATAAAACTGCTGGTTGCTCTATGTTTGTTGAGATGATATTTATTCCCCACTTCCCATTCATTCTTCTAGGTGCCAAACTCTGACCGGTAATACTGGACATTTTGCTCCACAGCAAATCCAGATCTGCCAATTCACGTTCTTCCCCACTTTGGATGGCTTCTTTATCATTTCTTCTTCTTTATTCTAGCCTTCTTTCATCAAGTCTATTTCTTTTGCAGAATCCCTTTTCCATCCTCCATCTGCCCTTATCATCTTATTCCATTATTTTATTCAATCTACTTTCAATTTCCCCATTTTTTCATTGCCATTATGATGGTCTTCACGGATTTCGCAGGCACTCCTGACGCACCTAGGTTCGAGAATACTGCATCTACCTTCCTGGGATTCTTTGATGATATTGACATTCTGGCTACTCGTGCCTGACTCATGCTTGCAAAGAAGATCCAGTTGGTTACTCACTATGCTGACCTAGATAACACAGAACTCTGGGAGGTTTTTCCAGAAGCATCTGCCAATCCACCAAATTGGGACGCATTTCTCACCGCTATCAAAGCATATTATCCCAGATGCGACGGTACGGACCATTATTACTGGACAGACCTGATGCAACTTGTCTGTGACTATCAGTTGAAGTGCATGTACTGATTGGGAGATCTCAGAGAGTATCATTGTGCTTTTATGTGCACTTCTTCCCTTTTACTTTCTCACAATCGCCTTTCGCAATTGGAGCATAATTACCCATTCTTAGTGGTTTTCTGGATTCCATTCATGAATCACTTCATTCATGTCTCTTGATTGTCAAACCGGATGTTCACACAGATAGACTGTATCCTATTGGTCACATCATTGAGGCAGCTACATTTCTCCTTTCCAGTATTCCTTTGCATTCCCATCCTTCATCCCATAATCTTCCCATTCCTGTTTCTTCCTTCAATTCGACATCTTCATCTACTTCTTTCACCATCACATCTAGCTGATCTACCTGAAGTATGCCAATCTGACATGGCGCTAGTCAATGTGTCTCCCCTATCCATACCAGATTCAATCATATCCATTGCTTTGTCATTTCGTTCAGCTCAAATCCCTCCTTCCTTGGAGCAAATAGCTTCCTCGTTTTCATTTCCCTTCACCATCGTCCTTGCCAGCTAACATGTTGCACTTCACACCATTGGAGCATTATTCACATTCTTTTCTTGTCTACCTCTGCCAGAAATCTGGATGTTGAATCTCATAATTCATCGAAGGTTGTCCCATTCAATCCGAGTGTGTCAGGCATCGTTTCCACACCATTCATCCATTCGCCTTCAAGCTCTTTGCATCGTTTCGATACTTATTTGCTCCCTTCAAGCTTTTCGCTCCATACTGTTTTATTTCTATCCACTTCATTTTGAATCCAGATTGACCTAGATGTTTTTCACCAACTTGTTCAGGTCATTTGAGATCTTCAACAGCGACCACAGTTATATCTGGACTGTCTCCAATCCAATGTGCTCAATTGTTGAAATTTCTTCTTTTCGTTGTTGTCATCATTCATTTTATATCCGATTTGAATCCAGTTTCATTCTTCATACCAGGACTATTTCCAAATTCATTTTGCCATTGCCATCTGTTACCCTCCCCCACTTTGTTGTGCAGATAGTGCTCTTGTTACATGGTGCTACAATGTCCAGGAGGTTGTTATTCGAAGTTCAGCGAACGGGAATATATTTGTTTCAGTTGGCGACTTTCAAATTGATGATTTATGCACTTGTTCACATACTCTTCAAATATGTTCACCAATCCATCATCTGTTCACTTTGTTATCTGTCTATGCTCATTCTGGACCAACTGTATCATTCACTGGACTCCGATTCGTTAATCCCGGACTCATCTCATTTCAATCTTTTTCATAGGTGATCACACTCACCTCATCAATGAGTTGTTCATCTCATTACATGCCATACTCACATTCATATCCACTAAGTACACTTCAGCTGACTTGATTCAACCTTGGACCGTGATAGTATGTCCTTTGAGTCTCTTCATTGCCTGAACACTGGCTTTGTGAGGGAATCCAGTGACTGACAGTTCGGTCCAGACGACCTTAACTTGTTTTGCAGGGCATGTCACCGCTATCTCTTCCTCACTTTTGTCTTTGTCTTTATCCATGTTCTTGTTATGCATTGTGCCCAAGCTGATGACCTTGCATGTGGACCTTTGAGATAGTCTGCGAATGGTCCTTGTTGAATGCACTGGATCCATCATCCAGTAGGTAGCCACACAAATCCGAGCGACATACCATGTACCTGGAGCCTTTTCCCTTCCTTTCAACGTCTCCACTTCCCCTTTGACTCTGCCTCTCTTCCCTCGTTCCAACGATTTTGAACACCTCGCCTTAAGTCAGATATATTGGGCACAAGTCATGCCGACTACAATGCAGCACAGTTCATTCCAGCCTGCGCAGCCTTCACATTGGGACCAGTGGGTGACCAAATCCTTCACATTCATTGTCTGCATGTTGGAAGTCACTGCATCTATGCCTTTATCTGTGTTGTTCACAGCGGCCAACCATGGATGCTATATTTCAAAGTGAAATTTTAGTGCCGATAATATATTTACTTGCCTTGGGTCTCAACATGCTCATCCGAGCATCACTGCGCAGGATCAGTACAACCAGAGATCTCTTTGTTAACAAAGGCTGAGTGGCTGTCAACAACCCGGATGTGCCGTCATGGGCACTTCTTTCTGTCACGTTCAATGACCCATTGGTTCTTTAGCCACCTCTTGTGCCTTCACTCTCTACTCTTGTTCTAGAAACTCTTTGTCTGTCCATCCACGTTCTTCTTGGATCTGTGTTTGTTCATTTAGCTCTGCCCTGCATTTGGTCCTGAATGGTTCAGCCTCCCACATGGCCATCACAATGCTGTTTTCAAGTTGAGCCTTGGCACCGCACTCCTGCATCTTCCAGAGACAGGTAGTATGTGCGAATGTCTGTATATTTTTGTTAGTAGAAATTTCACGCGCAAGAATCAGTCACACATCAAGACTTCATGTTAAGGTTGTGTTGGATGTCCTGAGAGCAACTCCAGATGGCCAGAGTTTTGGGCTGGATAAGCCTTCAACTTCAGCTTATGTGCTGTGCGAAGTATTGGATCAGCTCATATTTCGGAGCAAAGAAGGTATGGCTCGAAGGACAGATCGGAATAAAGGAGGATTGTATCAGATTGGATGGGTGTCCATATCCAAGTTGATTACAAGCTAAATAGTGTACATAGTTCAGAGGGTTTGTATCTGGAGATGGAATCGGATTAGTAACAGAGGAATGGAGGGGATTGGTAAGTAAACAGAGATATTGTGGGAATGAAGTTGGTGGTAGTGGATGTGGTTATATGGAAGAAGGAATGAAATACATAGGCAAGACACAACTCCCACATCTTATGTCAGCATCACTTGACTGGAAGGACAGTCAGCATCTAAGTTCCCCTCGGATATAGGAACCAGTGGTTCTCTATGTTTGTAGAGATCATATTCCCCATTTTCCATTCATTCTTCTAGGTGCTCTCACATGTCCTTCAAGCATCCATTGTCAATCTGTGTCCATCTGATCTGATCTTAGGTGATCTAATCTAATCTGTGCATATCCAGTTTCTTTTTATTTGTCTGGACAGTCTATTTCATATCTGTATTGACCTGGACTCATTTTATCTGTGCTATTATTATCCTAACTACCATTTTTTCTTCTTGTTTCTTTTTCATTTCGCTCTCCATTGAGTGTTCTCACAGTATCATCTTATTTTAAAACTTTGCAAAGTATGCTTGCTTGATAGTTTTGTTATGAAGTCTTGGGTATGCCCAGACTGTAAAAAGTTTATATTTGTACTTTGAATCCATCTTCTGCTCGTCCACCTTGATCACCATCATCCTTCCCAGCCTCATCATTGGTGGTTTTTGTCCTTGACCAATATTTTTCAGTATTCTCATATCTGATCCTTCTCCATGATCAGATTGTCTTGCTCTTGACCTGCTTTCATTCTGGATGTTGTTTCTCTCCATTCTGGATTCAACTGGACTCATCTATACACTTTGGTTTATTTTAGCAAACACTCTCTCATGTGACTACTCTATTACAGAATCCCTTGGGACAAGTTTACTTACCCACTTTACTAACTGTCCACAGGTCACCTTGACTGACTTTACTGTTCTACAATATTCATTTAGTGAGGGATGAAATACTGACCTTAGAGTCTGAGGTACCTCACTCTGGCCCTTACTACATTTGAGATCCTTAAGAAACTCATTCAAGAGATCCCCTTCATAAGAGATAGTACAGGTTTGTGGAGAGAAGGAGGCAACAACCCTGATGGTCACATACACAGGTAGTCATATTGTTGCTCCTCCCATTCCTGCGATAGCCCAGATTTCAATTGCTAGAGTAACCAGGGTGGTTGTGAGTTGAACAGCCCTGTTTCTAACAAATAATGCACCTGTTCTTGCACATGAGGCAAGCCTGGTCAATAGGTGACAGTGTGAGACCATCCATGTCCATAGCATTGGGGTCACACTAATGACCACCGCTTCTGCCATAGGCAGGTTGGGGACCTCTCTTAATGCTCTCCACTTGTTTGAAGGAAGTGGCAATCTCTGAGGCTTTATTGTAGATCTCTTCCATGTTCATAAGCTTTGTAAGCATGCCGGAGAGGGCAACCTGAAGGCAATGTTGTTGTTGAGACCTCTGAGGAAACACTCAGCAAGAGCATTCACATTCTCAATTCCTGAGCAGATAGATGGCAGGGAGAAGGCAGAGAGTTATTCCTTGAAGCTGGTATATTTTCTGCAGTCTTGTGTCAGGGAAGTGAGTTACACTCAGGCATGGGCAGCATTATCATATGGAGTGAAGGTGGTCTGAAAGGCATTCATAATCTCATTGAAGGTTTTCTCTTTGGCAGCAATAGTGGAATGAAGAAGTTTGGTAAGCCTGGCTTTGCTGAAAGCTTTTTCTTATCCTTTGAACATTCTGTTGAGGAAGCCAAACTCCCTCACTCTTTCATTGCACTTGTTTTCGTGCAAGGCAAAGTAGTCTTACATGGCCATAAGGACTGGTTGAGATGGTATAGCTGGAAGAGCTTGAGAGATTGTGGTGGATGATGCAAGAAAATGGCAATTTTTCTTGAACCAGAGGGTGAAGATACAGCCATAAGTCATATTGGAGGTGGGGTCCATCTTTCTTTGTCATCTTCCTCATAGGCAGAGTTCAAGAGAGAGAACAAATCACAAGAGGACATGCTGGCTATAAGAGGCTACTGCCTGGTAGCAGTGGGGGGAAGAGTGTTGAGCATGGCAGCACCAACAGAGGATGACCTTGATCTTTTGTTACTGTGACTTATCTAACAAGTTACACACACTGGCATGGTAACTCCTGCTGTGAAGATCTAAACTGAGCATCAGGCCAACCTGGCAGATGGCACACAGTGCTATTCTTCAGCCATGGAGAATGGCAAGTATACCCTTTGAGGTGACTGCTATAGATAATGATCCATTCTGGATTCTGAAAGGGGTACTAGGTCAGTTCCTAGTTGCAAGTATTCATTCTGGGGGAGTACCACTCCAGCTGGACATGAGTGTGTATACAGCAAGGGGTTGTCCATGAGGAGATGCAAGAGATATTGCAGATGGTGATGTATGAGGGTGAGAGTGGAGGAGATGCTTAGGAAACCAGGTATGCCATGTAGAATGGTGTATATCAAGATTAAGAAAGTAAATACAGGCAGGTATCAACTGTATTATAGTACCTTGATAGGACTCTGGCACAGTAAGTATGAAATATAGAAACTACTGACTGCACATAAAGAGAGCACAGTAGGGAGGTGGTACCCACAGGTGTAGCGCATAGCACATACAGTAAGACTAAATAAGAATAGAGAGGAAAACATACAGGGCAGGACAGAACAGGATTGGAGCAGAATGGAACAGAGTTATAGCCATGATACATAAAGCAGTGTTCATAAAGGTTGGAATGGAGAGACTTCATTCAGGTGTTCTCTCTGAGAAGCTCCCAGGTGATGCCACTTGGATAAGAGACTGCAGGCACAGTTCGAGGGTTGATCTAAGTTGGTATTCAAATCAAGAAAAATACATGGCTTGGAGAATGGTGTTTATATATGAAGTCCAGAATGGATTAGTAACAGAGTTTATGGAGATTGGCAAGTGGATCAGTAACCCAATGAATAAGACATAGGTAGTGAAATGGAGAGTCCATGAATATAAGAGCCAGAGCTGTGCCCCTAAGTAAGACACAGTATCAGAAACCAAGCTAATGTGAAACTAAAAGATATGGCTATACAAGTTAAAAATGGAGAGAAGTAAAATAGGACAAAGCAAGACCAGATAGGTGGAATTGTGTCCTTTTGTGAGAATGCTCCAGATTTAGCCAAGTAATATTCAGAGGTATGCAGTTGGAACTTGTGGAATTATGGGATATGACAGTATCCTCTCTTAGACCTGAATCCATGAAGGCCTATAGAAGGAAAGAGGTGGACCATGTGGAGTTTGAACTGCCAGGGTCTGAAATTTTCTTTATGTTTAAAGAGAGTTTGCCTTATGCTTCTTGTTCTTTGTTACCACTCATCATCACCATGTCTGCTTCCAATGATTTTGACAAAGAAGTCAGCACTGTCAAGTATGCTGAACAACAGAGGCAAACCAAGGCATGCAAGAAAGAGGTGGAGAAGAAGGCATGCAAAGAAGTGGCCAGAAAGGCACATAAGAAAGAGAAATGGTAAAAGGGAGCAGGATGGGTTGTAGCAGCAGTGGTGTGCAAGGCTAAAGAGGTGGCCAAACAATGGATGAGTAATGCTGCTCTTCTGGTAAGTTTGTACTGACAAAGTTAGGTAAAGGAAGTCACTGCTTAGCAGAACACAAAGGGAAAGAAGTGGTCATCAGAACCACTGTCATGCATCCAAAGTAACAACTGTGGGCTCAAGTGTGTGCTCAGGCTTGGCAAGTCCAAGTTATGCATAGAGTGCAGGAAAGTGAAAGTGAGATGTGAGTGAACTGGAGATGAACAGCTGGAGAAATGCAAATGCAAGATAAGGGCAGAAGTGACAGTGTATCAGATGCAGGGCCTAGTGGCTCCAAGCAGAAGAAGAAGTGTAGGAACTCATTAGCAAAGACCACTAGTGTAATTGCAATGCTTGGTAGGATATACAACATGCTGATTCATTAGAATCAGCACCTTGACATTCAGAACAGGATTCTGCAGCAACTAGTGAAGCTAAAGGAGAATAAGCTATACTGTGTGGAGTCAGAGTCAGAGCGAGAGAATAGGGAGGAGGAAGAAGCAAGAGTGGAACTGGAGGAATTGGAAAAGGAGAAGAAGAAGAACAGTAAGGGATGAAGAAGAGTAGAGAAGGGAGTTGGGAATTAGTAAATAGCTCCATTCTCATCTTGGTATACAAAAATGCAAAGTTTTTTCATGCATGTTTAAACAATATGAGGCCCAGGTTTGTCTGAATAACAGAGATGATAGTTGTGCATGAGCTTGGAGGCATGATTTAGCTCTGTAGCTAGTAGCCAAGAGGTTTCTTTGTCTGTTTCTTTGTAGCTGGACCAACACACTAAGTAGAGTAGCTTGCAAATGCAATATTGATGATCTATCTTGAAGTCAAGGATCTTGGAGATCTTATACTTTGGTTCTTCACCTACTTCAATTGGAGGTGGTGAACTTTGTACAGTATATATTGGATATTGTATTGGAGACCACAGGTTCTAGCTAGAAATCATGGAAAACAGGGTATACAGATTTTATGAAGTCTGGAAAATGAAAAGTAAGAAAGGGAGTACCTGCCTGAGTAATGATGGTGTATGGCCCAAGGTTCTTCTTGAAGAGTTTCTTTGAGGGCCTAGTAGAGTGGAAGTATTTTGCTTTGATGAAAACCTGGTCACTGACATTGAAGTCCCATGCCAGAGTTTGCCTAGAATTTATGGGTCCTTGATAGCATTCTTGAGTGGTAGTCATTTCCTCATGGAGAAAGTGATGTAGAGAGTTAAGGTTAATAGAGTACTCACAAGCTTAGATGAAAGTGAAATTACATTTGGAGTGGATGGAGATGTTGAGATGATAGCCTTTGTTAGCAAAGAATAGTAATACCCCTGTGATAGCACTTGGAGTGTTGTTGTATGGGAACTCCATGAGGATTCAAGGAGTTGCTCAATGAAATCCATGAATATGGAGTTCCATAGCTTTTCAGAGATGGGGAGGTGTTTGAGAAGTTGATATGGCTTGTGCCTTGAGACTTTTGTGTTAGCACAGATTATAAAGAAGGAAACATATTTCTTGACAAAAGTACAGTGACTTCCAAAATTGAGTCAATGTTTTGGGATTTTGGAGTATTAGTTATATTACTCAGGAACATGAACAAATAGGGCCAAAGTATAAGTGGGTGCCTGAATGTACCTATCCCTGGCTATAT
>JBBPQI010000049.1:0-16142 GCA_038092445.1 Gyrodon tennesseensis | reverse complement strand
GAGCTTTGGAAAAGGATTGTTGTGGAATGGGGCAAGATAGAGGTTGAGGAATGTCAAATATTGATAGAAAGCATGCCTAGAAGACTAAAGGCAGTGATAAAAGCAAAGGGAGGGCATACAAAGTACTAAAATTGTAGAATAGAAATGTTGCTCAAATAAGTGTCCCAATGACATGTCATTTTGAAATGGTCATATCTCAATTCCATGGCAACCAAATCACATGACTAAGGGCTCATCTTCAGGGCAAGGGTTAGGGCTATTGATGACCCTGCAAGAGTTAGAGCTAATTCATCTTGGTTCTCTTGCAAATGTCAAGTCTTTCCCAAATGGCCCAATATCAGGACACTTATTTGAGCCACTGTATTCAGATCATACAACTAATCCAAATAAATCCAACTATCCTCAAGAGAGTCATATTCTATCCATTATAGTGGAATTCACTGAAAATCCATTACCATCAAATCTGAGTGAAACAGAAAAACTTAGAGAATACTAGTGAATCTATTTCCATTAATAACAGTTACAATTACAGCATAGATTATGGCATACCACCTATCATTGAATAGCTTATCTCCTAACAGGACACCCTACATGCATATATCACCCCATATTTGGACTTATTTTCATTGTGAAACCATACAAAAACACTACCAATATATCTGTTCCTAGAATAACTCTAGATAAAGTAATTATCATATTATCAGCTACTAATTGTAGTGACTGTAGAGCCACTTGCCACCTAATTCAACAAATTGAATCAGAGCAGACTAAAAGTCAAGCACTAGAAGAATATACTCTTCTTTCTTTTGACACATCAGAAACAAGTAGTATTATAAACCATTCAATACAAGATAGTATTACAGAATCTCCTACCAGATTTCAACAATTACAATCAGAGATCTCAGAATCTCAGATCAACCCCTATTTACCAAATGCAATTATCTTGCTTATTTAATTCTTTGTTATAATAAATCTACTTATTCTTGAAAATCTATGAGAATTTTATAGATAATATAATGGTAAAACAATGCAAAGCAACTTGTTAAAGGTATCTCTTCTGTCTCTTCTGTTTATTCTGTCTTCATCTTCCTTATCACTCTCAACAAACTTGCTAAACTTGAATTTCTTTTTTTCTTTGGTGCTAACTGTTATGACTGGCCTGGGTAGGGATGATCGTGGCCTCTTAATGGACAGGATAGCAGATGGCTACCTAGACAAAGAACCTAGGGGACTTCCGCTAGGGTCAAGGGTCTAGCAAGAGCTAGTTGATGTCATCAACGTTGACAACATGGAGGTTCAAGGATAGGCCAACAGATGATTGCCTAGAGATTTAAAGGACAAGCATTCACTCAAGAATAGAACAGGAACTTGAAGAAGACAATGAAGATGAATGTCAAGAGGAAGTCTAACTTGGGTTACAAGGTAGACAACATAGGGTTTATATATACAATGAGAAATGAAGATGACCTAAGCAGTGGAACACAATGGAAAGTGGAAGAATGCTTGGTCATCAAATGGGCAGAGGGCTATAGAAGAATGTTATGGAAAACAATGGAACAAATGTATGGACCAATAGAGGAATAGAAAGAATAACTGTACCAACCAGTAGGGTAAAGGGCAGGTTGCATAGAGAGAACAGTGAGCATAGCAAGACAGCTAAGTAGAAAGAAAAGATAGGGGTCCCATGACCAATTGTAACACTAACAGTTTCTCTTCTTGTTTTCTGCCAAGTCTCTTATGCTTCATCATTCTGGAATTTCTAACATTTGATGGGACCTTAGATGCCTTAACTGTTATGATATGTATTTTTCGACTTATTTCAAGTGCTAGTTACATAGACACTTATTGCACTCGTTAACTTATTTCTTTCCAGATCACGTGGTCCTGGAACTTTATATCCTTTTATGGATTTACCCATTTATAGGACATGTGTTTTCATTTCATATGTGCAGGTACGCTTCTATTTAATTTCCGCTTTCACCATGCGCATCATGGACGCATTTCATTTACCACACTTATGCTTCCATTCTGCCACACCTCATGTGTGCAGCATGTCTTTAATCTCCACTTTATGCTTCTCTTCCATTCCTGATGCAACATGCATCACTCATGTTATTAATCTCCGTTACATAGCCTTATGCCTTATGTAGTAAATATGTACACACACTTATATAGTATATAAACCCCAATGCAAAGCCCGGAGACTTCAGTGAAGTTCTCTTGGTATTCTACCTCTAAAGAGTGCCAGTGCCCTTACACTCAGTCTTACGACCTTCCTCTTTGTTTTAGTGAGCGACTTGAAGCTTGACGCTTTAGAGTTATTTCATTGACCACTATCAGCTCTTCATTTGCATTGCTTTTGATATGCCCAATCATAGAATTACTTGTGGCTTCTCTGCCTACAGCATTTTCAATAGCTGTGAATAATGGCTTGTTCAATAACTCTTTGTTGAGATGAGAAGCCTTTGTTTTAGCTTTATTTAACTTATGCAGGTGATAGTTGAGATGCAAGATCTCTTGCTTAAAGCATATATATTTAGTCAAATTATTCTTGATCTATATTGTATTTAACATGTCACTGAGTGATAGTATTCATTAATAATCAAGGCTCAAGTCATTCCAGTGCTAAAGCTTCCAGTTCTGACAATCCCAGTTCCAATGCTTCTGATTTCACATCCTGAAACCCTTTGTTCTGAAGGTGTTCTGAGATTTTTCCCATACCTTCCAAGGGTTCTGAGACTCTCATCTCAGAACCACTTCCAGAACTGGTTTTGGAACTTTTCCATGCTCTTCTAAGTTCAGAACACTTGGAAACACTCAGAATGACTTTAACTCTTTATCCTTTTCTCAACTGATAATATCTTCCTTTTATAGCATTGATCACACATCATTTTTGGACCTGTTTACATTGTTAATAATATAGTGTAAGTACACCTTTGCCCACAGCATATATATATACTTTTCTTTACTCATACACACCTTAGTTATTTACCACCATCTTGGGCAGTGACTAAGGTGAGTTTCTTTTTCTTTTCTTATTTTACCTGTATCTAATGTACTATAGCTGGGCTATCTCTGCCCTTTCTTTCAGATAAATTAAGTCATTTACTACTATCTTGAGCAGCAACTGAGCTGGGCTACCTCTGCTCTTTCTTTCAGATTCTGTCACTGAGATTCAAAACAAAATTTCATTATATTATCTTAGTATTTTGAATGCAACAATTAGCATCTAATTGATGCTGAAATGCAAGAAATTTCCCACCAGATGTTGTTTCAATGGTTTCAACTCCTTCCTGTCATCTGGCTATGATTGAATTTCACTCTATTTGTATCTGGTGCCAGTTTTATATAGTAAGAATCATGTGCTTTTGCTCACCCATCTTGTTTCTCTTTCTCTTCTATATTCTATATATTGTTTGTTGGAGAAATTAGAAATACTACACATAATGTCAAGCTCATTTTTCTCTTTATCTTATGCCTACTGTTTTATCCTATCTCATGCTTCTTCCTATACTCCATGGCATACATCACAAGCCCATTAATAATCCTATCATGCTTTTTTCTCTTTTAAGATCTTCCAATGTCTATTCATTCACAAGTCCCTGCTATATGATCTTCTTGCAGCAGCTATGCTTGTTACTTTAACCAAACTATATATATATACTATGTAAATTTTATAGATAATATATTATAAATTATTGATAAACTATTTGTATTATATCAAGTATATAAATTCTGTTCTTATATATATATATAAGTATAAAATATAATATTAATATTGTTAAATAATCTTTTAATTCTTTTTTGAGCTTTAATGTCACACATTTTTAATAATCTTGTGAATTAGTATAAAATGACTCAAAAAGAATAATTACTTTCAGTACAATATTATATGGCAACCTCTGGCTCTCACATCTTGCTTACAAAGCAAGGTCTATGAATGTAGAAATGCTTAGATTCAAAAAAAGAACAAATATGGATATATATGTGTGAATGTTGATCTAATGTTATTATTAACCAATACCCTCTGAAACAACTCTAAAGCTCTAGACTTCAGAGCTGTCTAAACAAACTACCAAGCAAAGATTGTAAGACTAATCTTAGGATGAAGTATAAGCTTAGATAATGTGTCTCTTTAGAGTGAGAACACCAAGAGAACTTCACTGAAGTCTCAAGGTTATGGCATCTATAAGTTTAAGGAAGAATGGTGGAGTGATAAGATGTAACTGACACTTTTTTCAGCTATTTTGCTCTTTTTAAATAGTTTGGTTCATTGCTTTTTACCACATGTGTTTTCTTTTTGAAGTGTCCATGCATGCCCACTGTGACTTAACTGCAGCCACAACCTCATTACCACTGCAAATTCATCCCACTTCCATTTCCACTCCCATATCTATACAACTCCCTGCTTTTAAGTCTTGAACTTGATAAAATATATTAGTCTTTGTTCATCTGAAGTGTCTCAAGCTTATTATATCAGTGAGTTTAATGCCTTCTGCCTGTCATCTGATAAAAGATCTAAAGAATAATAAGGCCTTTCACTGCTGGTATGTACATATATGTCTTTGCTGTTCTATGATCTAATGAATATCATAGGTTATAGGATCTGTTAGAAACAGTGAAAGTGTTGGTCTTTGGATTAGACACTTGATCTCCATCTTAGTACAGTGTAACAGGAGTGAAAACCAGCTGTTTAGAAAGAAGTGTGATCAAGTCTCTACTATCTAGCTTCACAGATTCAACTCTATATGTCTGCTGGTTGCCCAGAGACCACTGATTCCACTACAGAGTAGAGACTGGATTGGAGGCTGTCAAGAAGACCCACAGATCTTTGACCTATTCTCTTCCTTGCTATTACCTTTCATTTTGTCTCAGGCATTTTTACCTTTAGTTCTGTCATACTCCTGCCCTGGTTGCCCTTCAGTTAACTCTTGCCACTGCTATATAAGGTAGAGGAATTGGTGTGCATTCTTGACTGCCTTTCTGAAGACCTGGACCTTCCTACCTGGACCTGGACCTGAACCTTTCCTTTGGACCTGGACCTTTTCCCCTGGACCTGGACCTTTTTCCCTGGACCTGGACTCTTTTCCCCTGGACCTGGACCACATTCTATCTGTTATACTTTGGATCAAAAATCTATAATCTCTGAGAATATAGGTATTTCTGCATTCTTTATTCATATCTTATAAGAATCTTTTATTAGATCTACTCCTCCTATCTCCCCATAGTGTGCCCAAAATGCTACTCACCAGGCTGAACATGATCAACATCAGCTTGGTTCTCCTCCATCCCATCACTATTTCCATTCTGCCATCCAATCACAACCAGATATGCCTGCTGCTTTGATGGTAAGTCTATTGAATATAATCTATTAATGCATAAAAGGCTAAGTATCAATTCTAGATTTATTCCCCAGTTCCTGTTTACCAATATCCTGGCATACCCTGTCATCAAATTGCTCACCATGACATGCAATGCATGTATTGCAATCAAATACACAATCTATTACCTTCCATTAATATATCACTACCACCACTTCTTCCTCCAATGCCCTCTGTCTTTCCTCAGCCACCCATATTTCCAAATCCACCACTACCCTATCAGGCATTTGTGCCATTCCCTCTCCAGCCTCAATACTTTCCTCAAATGAATGCTCACATTGATTATAATGCTTGCTTATTAGAAGGCTTTAATCAGACTTATAGCAGGCAATGCAATCAAAGATGCAATTGTTCCTCTGCTGCTACCTCTAAACCTGGTCCTCTCCTGCCTCCACCACAAAATCTCCAGACTTACCAGCATGTCATTAATTTTCAGCATGAGACAGAGAATCAGAGATATTTGCAAGCTCAGCAGAAACAGGAATCTGCAAAACTACAACAACTACAGCAGCAGTTTCAAGAGCGTCATTATCAAATGTAGTTGCAGCAAGAGCTGATACAAAGGCAAGAGCTGGAGCACCAAAGGCAGTTGCAGCTTCAAAGAGAGGCATTTCAACAACAGGAGCTATATCACCAGAGAGTTGCTGAGGAGCAGCTACAAGCAGTGCAAAGATAGCTGCTGAAGCAGCAGAGACTTCATGAGGAGCAGCAATAAGAGAAGCAGCATCAGCATCAAGAGGACCAAGCAGTTCAGCAAGTACAATAGCTTTCTCAAGCTTTGCTTACACAGGCCTTGAAGGAATATAATCAGAGCTCAGCAGAACACTATGATCAAGATCAGGCAAGACAAAGGTATACATCTTTTTATAATATACATTATTATTATTTTCCTTATCTATAATTTTCTACATCTAGATCTGGTCCTGCTTCAAGGTCTTCTAGCTCAGATTTCTCTTCCTCCTCTTCAGCATCATCCAGATCCTCTAGACATTCAATACCAAGATCCCATTCACCCACTCCTCATCCTTACCATAATTCTAATCTTAATGACTCTAGCTCTAGCTCTAGCTCTAGCTCCTCTAGCAGTTCTGATGACTTTGTTGTTTCTCAACCAGCCATTCATGTTCCTTCTGAGAAAAGACCATATGCTGAGCCACTTCAAATCCACTCTCTGAGCCCCATGAATATTCAGTGTCCCAATTGCCATGCTCTTCATTTCATCTCTGAGAAGCTTGTCAACTCTAATGTTCATAATCCTTGCTTTGGAAGATGCTGTCTTCAGAGCCAGGTCTCTCTTCCTCATATCCAGCAGTGGTCACATGCCCTTCAAAATCTCTTTGATGATCCTCATGATCATAGGCAGTTCAAGAAGAAGATACACCAGTATAACAATACTCTGGCATTCACTTCTGTGAGTGTTAATATTGACAACCAATCCATTCAAGGCTCTGGACCCTCATCCTTCTGCATTCATGGCACACTCCATCATCTCATGGGAGCTTTTATTCCACCAGAAGATCACCAGCCCTTCTTTGCCCAGCTCTACAGGAGGCAACAGATAGACATGTCCAAGGCAATCCCCAACTAGATTCTGGCATCTTGCTTGATCTCCACACCACTCTCAGGGATATTTATTCATATGCTCCACTCTATAGGCAGGCCTATGAAGTCATGAGGGTAAGTTCAATCTATCTCTCTGCTCAGTCACTTAGGCTAATCATTGCAACTATATAGGCCAAGCCTTCAGAGGAACATACTAATGTACATATGAGACTTTATCTGCAACAGGGCAATGATCCTAGAAGATATAACCTACCTACTGTGGATGAAATTGCTGCAATAGTTCCTGGTAATGGCTCATAAAATACCAGAGTAAATCATGATATTGTCCTTTATCTCCAAGATGGTGGCCTGTGTCACATTAGCAATCTTCATCCATCCTATCTTTCTCTTCATTATGTTCTCTTCTTTTTACATGGAGAGGAAGGCTGGCATTTGGACATTCCATTGCAGAATACTAATAATGCCATTCCCATTGCTCTAAAAAGGTCACTCAGCTCCTTTGGTATGCCTATAGGCTACATGTGCATCCACAAGACATAGAGCCATCCAATCTCTTCAAAGGTGATAGACTCTTTCAGCAATTGGTCTGTGATGCCTGGGCTTCCATTGATCAGTATAACCTTACTTGAGCTGCCAACGACCAGACAAGACTCAGAGCTAATCTCTATTAAGAATTGCAAGACTGTAGGGCCCAGAATGGTATTCAAGACATGGCTCAGGTTGGACATATTCTCCTCCTCTCCACTCACAAGAATAGTCCTCACTATATGCAGTAGCTCCTTTAGAATTCTTTGACCATCTGTCATGAATTCAAAAAGCCTGATCTTTTCCTTATAATGACTGCCAATGGAAGCTGGCCAGAGATCACTCAGAATCTCCTTCCAGGTTTGTCTTCTCTCTCATTGCATCTGACCACAATCTAACCATCATGCATAACAATAGATCAAAGTGCTGTGAATAGGCCTAATTTGGTTACAAGAGTTTTCCATGCCAAACAGCAAGCCTTGCTCAAGAAGATTTGTGATGGCTACTATGGCCAGGTTGCTGGCATTGTCTACACCATTGAATATCAGAAGCATGGTCTTCCTTACATGCATCTCTTGGTTTTCTTGAAGAAGCCTGACAAGATTCGTGCTGTGGAACAAGTGAATGCCATTATCTCTGCCCAGATTCCAGATCTCCAGATCCATCCCCAACTTCATGCTATCATTACCAGATTCATGCTCCATGGCCCTTGCTCTCTCCAAAGGTGTATTGCAAACAATATCTGTCAAAAGTGCTTTTCCAAGTCCTTTGCTCCTCACACCATTATTAAGGAGGATGGCTATCCTGACTATGCTCACCCTTACAATGGCAGGACTATTCAAAAGAGAGAGAATGTCTTTAACAACACACATGCCATACCTCATCCCAGGGAGTTGGTGGTCCAGTTTGACTGTCATATCAATCTGGAAGTCTATGGCTCTATTAAGGCTATTAAATATATCCACAAGTACATCTACAAGGGTCCAGATCATGCCATAGTTCAAACAGAGGGTCATGATGAAATCCATTCCTATCTTGATGCCAGATATATCTCCTCTCCTTAGGCCTGCCACAATATCTTTAAGTTCCCAATGCACCTGGAATGGCCAGCTATCTATTGTCTTCCTATCCATCTCCCTGATCAACAGAATATAGTCTTTTATGCTGAAGCTCACTTGGAAGAGGTTCTCAACAATACCAGGGATATTCAACTGCTTGGATGGTTCAAGGCAAACCAGGATCCTGATCTCATTGCTGCTGAAGCCCATGACTTACTCTCCCAGGAGTTTCCCAAGAGGTTTGTTTGGAACAAGCAACATGCTGTATGGACAGTTTATCAGAGATACAAGGCCATTGGATGCATATATTTCATTCCTGCTACTGCTGGAGAGACATTCTACTTGCATCTTTTGCTCACTGTGATTAAAGGTCAGTTGCTCATATTACATGTAGACAATCCAGGACTGATCATATTTTCTTATAGGTGCTATCTCCTTTGAATATCTTTGTACTGTCAATGGCAATCTCCATTCTTCCTTCAAAGAGGCCTGTCATCCACAAGATCTTTTGCAGGATGATAGGAAATGATTGTTGTGTTTATAGAAGGCTGCTCACTTTAGCATGGGCTATCAGCTGCACTGTTTGTTTGTTGTCATTCTGGTCCATTGCTTTCCTGTGGATCCTGATCACTTATGGAAGGCATCCAAGAACAACCTCTGTGATAATCTCCACCATTATCTCATCCATACCCTCCACATTCCTGATTCTACCCAGGACCAAGTCCATGATTATGGCTTGTATCTCATAGCACAAGACCTGAGAAGACATGGCAAGATCTTGGAGAGGGACTATCCATCCATGCCTAGACCATAGGGCAACTGGGGCCATTACCAGGACAATCAGCTCATCAATGAACAGAGGGCATATGATAGACAGGAGCAGCAAGCATTTGTGAACACTGGCCTTCCTACCTTAAATTCCCAACAAAGAGCTCTTTATGATGCAGTGATTCACAGTGTCATCAACTCCAATGGGTCCATGTTCTTCCTTCACAGTGGTGATGGATATGGCAAGACTTATCTGGCCAAGCTTATTGCTGCTGCTGTTCATGCAAGAGGTGAAATTTCCCTTTGTGTGGCATCCACTGGTCTGGCCTCCCTGCTTCTTCCTGGTGATCATATAGCCCATTCACGCTTCAAGATTCCTATTTCCTGCCATGAACAGAGTATCTGCAATATCAAGAAGGATGACCTCAACCATTAGCTCCTTCAGCAGACCTCTCTCATCATCTGGAATAAAGCAGGCTCTCAGCATCATCATATGGTGGAGGCTGTGGATCATACTCTATGTGATCTCCTCAATAGAAACCAGCCCTTTGGAGGTATCACTATTCTCTTCAATGGTGACTTTAGACAGATCCTGCCTGTTATTCAGCATGGCTCAAGAGAACAGATTGTCCCTGCCACTCTCACTCACTCCAATCTCTAGGCCAACATGTCTGTCTACTATCTCCTGCAAAACATGCATCTTGGCCAAGATCCTGAATCTGATCATTGCATAGCAACTTCTTCACATTGGAATTACTGATGGAGATCTGGTCCTTCCTGACCACATGCACTGTGGCAATAATATATCATCTCTTATCAATGCCATGTATTCCCAGCTCCTTGCCAGAGATCAGAGACAATCCCTTCCTAATCAGTACTTTTTGAATCATACCATTCTTGCTTCCAGAAATCTCCAGGTCCATGAGATCAACTCTACCATCCTTAGCTCTATTGTACTTCAGGAGAAGATAACCTATCTTAGTATAGACTCTATTACTAACAGAGAATATAACTATATCCAGCCTGAAGTCCTGCATACCATCAATTCCTCTGAATTTCCCATTTACCAGCTGGAGCTCAAGAATGATGCCTCTCTGATGCTGTTGTGCAATCTGGATCCTATCCATGGCCTCTACAATGGTACTCAGTTGAGGCTCCTCAGGTCCACTTGGCATATCCTGAAGTGTCATGTGTTAGGTGGAGTTGGAAATAACAATGTGGTGTTTATTCCTCACATGGGTCTTGACAGTGGTTTGAAGGATTCCTCTGTTCCATTTCATCAGTTGCAATTTCCTATCCACCTGGCCTATGCAATAACCATCAACAAGTCTTAAGGTCAAACACTGAAGCATATTGATCTGAATCTGAGTTCACCTGTCTTCTCTCATGGACAGCTATATGTGGCACTTTCTAGATGTACCCATTCTAGAAACATCAAAGTTCTCTTTCTTCATGATCCAGACAATGAAGGAAATACAAAAGTTACAAATGTAGTTTGGAATGAAGTATTTAGAAACTTGAAACTATGATCTGTACTATAGGATTGTAATCACTTTGTTATACTTGAAAATACCTTTGGGACCAAAGGTCCAAAAGTCAAACAAAGACTTGTATTTACAAAACTTGAAAAACACCTCATCTGAAATATCTCTATTAATAAAATCTTTACCAATAAAACTAGAATAATTGTGCCAAAGGCACAACAGCAAGTAAAAAACATCTAGTTGTGATTTATATACTATACAAGTGTTTGTCTGTGTTTACCCTAAGTACCATATATGTATATATTACCATACCAGTGGTAATTAAAGAAATGCCTGATGTGCATGCACAAGAAGGCAGAGATTTATAACATGTGATGTATGCATGTATTATATTAAATACAAATGTGATGTGCATGGCACATGAAATGGAAAAGAAGAAAGCATAGCCTTGCATAGGGTCTGATGCGCATTGCATCTGTTGTAATTGGTCATGGGACCCCTATCTTTTCTTTTACTTAGCCATCTCACTATGCTCACCATCTTCTCTATGTGACCTGCCCCTTTACCCTACCAGTTGGCACAGTTATTCTTTCTATTCGTCCATTGGTCCACATGTTTGTTCCATTGCCTTCCATGACATTCTACCACAGCCCTCTGCCCATTTGCTGACCAAGTGTTCTTCTTCCTTCTATTACATTCCATCGCTTGGTCATTTTCATTTCCTACTACATATATAAACCCTCCATTGTCTACCTTGTAACCCAAGTTAGACTTCCTCTTAACATCCATCATTGTTGTCTCCTTCAAGTTCCTGTTCTACTCTTGAGTGAACGCTTGTCCTTGAATCTCTAGGCAACTCTTTGTTGGCCTATCCTTGACCCTCTGTATTGTCAATGTTGATGATATTGACTAGCTCTTAGCTAGACCCTTGACTCTAGCGGAAGTCCCCTAGGTCTGCACCCAGTAGTTATCCACTACCTGAACTCTTGAGAGGCTACAACCATCCCTACCTGGGCCAGTCATAACAGCATCAGATATTAAATACATGCTGCATATATGAGATATGGCAGGAAATGAAAAGGGAGCACTGCCCTTAAGGCATAATGTGATCTATGATCAAATAGATCTGAAGATAAAGTGAGATGCAATCTTATGAGAAATGTAAAGTAAATAAAGATGTCCATTAAGTAAGAAGTCATGTGACCTTTAAATGGGAAAGCTGCTTGTGGACTATAAAGATTCCAGGATTCACATGATATAGAAGTCTAATAGGTAAGTGTCTGTTATGTAAGCATGTCTAGTGCTTGAAGAGAAGGAAAATGAAAAATATACCTAGGTGCTTGTTGCACTATGAGAAGGTATGTGACCTTGTCACTAATTTCATAAGATCCCTTATTTCATAACATATGTTCCCATCCATTTCCTATATTGTTATACCCTTCTTTTGTGTTAGATGATGGGAATTCCTTTCTGCATGCAATCATGGGTCTAAAATCCAATGAGTCAGTGTGGTTTTCACAGTCATTGGTTGTGCTTACTGTGAATTGGGCTGTACATTCCACTATAATATAGTTTTCCTTTGTTTCTTTTGCCAGTTTACTCATTCTCTTGTCTCTTGCTTGAGATCATTGCATGGGTGTCACATAAAAAGTGTGTTTTCAAAATCTTGCAATAATCTGATGCTGTAGTGTCCATGGCTTCTCGAGAGGGCAATGTAGTATCATCTTATTTCCATCTCTTCACATGCATTCCAGTGCTTGCTACCTCTTGGATCATCTTCATAACCCAATAAGATCCCAAATCACTCAAGATCTCTTCATTGTCAGGTGGTGATGGAAACAATAGTCCCACTAACAATTCCAAGATTCATATATGCAAGCAAGGTCGAAGTCGTCAATGACGACCCCTTGTCGGTAAAATATGCAACGAATGGAATGTATGTACGTACGACGTGCCAACAATTACGATTGTACAATCTCTAGTAGTAATGATAGTCACAGTAGGTGGAGGTAATTGGGTGTGGATGCAACCAAGGTCTACGACTGCGTAATTCGAAGCTCATACGCGCCCCTTCCACACGCGCCACAAATACACCGACGCACCAAACGCCAGCGCAGCGCCCATCGCACTCACCTCGAATGTCAATGTCCAACACGCCGGGCCGCGACATACCCCGTCCTGGTTGGACTCGGAGTCGGAGACGTGGGCGGCAGCAATGAAGGCGTAGAGGTATGAAAAGGCGGGGGTGCCGAGGAATGGGATATAGGTGATGATGCCATAGTTGCGACCTAAATCAGAGAGGCCCCAGATGGAGGAGACGAGGGAGGGCCCGGCTGTGGAGGGGGGTTGAAACATGGCAACATGGGCCTGGCTCGCCGGGCTAGGGTACGGTTGAACATTCACCGAGTCTTATTCACAACTGTAAGTAAATCTCGGCGTCGATATCAATTCTTAACAGCTGTTTCAAACAGGTTTCTTGTATGGCTGTTACCAACCAGTGAGAAGTTGGATGCACTCAGAGACCTATGTTAACTCGCAGCTTAGCGAGGCAGTACTCTCAACATAACAACAACTCCAACAGTCGCCTTGTAAACCACAACGATAATCCTGGGCCATAATGTCTACACCTTATTCACAGTCCCCTTGTCCCATATCTCGCATGTTCACAAACAAACATCGTCATCAATCGCTCCTTGTTTATTCACGTCAAATCGGAGTTAAAGGTCCAATTATTCTGAATTCCATAGGTTCATCCATATTCGAATTGGCGTTCAACATGGTTGTGACGCCAGCGAACATCAAGTTCTTCTTCAAATTTTCTCCTTGTCAGGTTGTGGTTCGAGAGTACGGTTAGCTTGGGGGTTGTCTCCTCATCAACAATCCTTGGACCCACTGCGAGAATCTAAAATGACGAGATCTCTTCTTTTCCACTCCCTCATCTTTTGGCTCTGCCTTTCCATCATACCAAGTCGAACATTCGCAGAATCCAAGACCGACACAAAACACCTTGCTCTGTTCTCCGACGAACACAAAGGTACCTCTATTCACGGACACGGCGTGCACGAGAAACGCAAACGTGGTGGGCGTAATTACCTCGTGAAGCGTTGCAACGCTTCTGAGCATTCCCATGGTTTGAAAACGTCAACAAGTTCGCAAGTCTCGTCCAATGCAATTTCTGTCACCGCCGGCGATTCCAAGAAATGGGGATTGGCGTGGCCCAACGGCGACGCTTCCTACCTTACGAATTTCGCCCGCCCGAAAATCCGCTAGTTCGAATATTTATTTTAGTTGTCTGCGCGACTGCTAACGTCATTCTTAGCCTATATACTTGGAGCCCATATCTGCCTTCTGCAGCGTCCGATCTTGGGTTGGAGGGCATTCCAATGCTATGGGGCTGGGATCAGGTAGATAGTTTCAAGAGCATGGTAGTTCAGGGCTACGCAAAAAAAGTTCTCGGGATGAACGAGTATGTTCACGACTTCTTTGTGCCGCACTTCCAGTGATACGACCCCCCTAGACCAAATGAACCGTCTCAATCGAACATGAGCCCGCAGGACGGTATCTCGTTGTGGAAGCAGTACATAGACCCGCTCAAATCTCAGGGATACTACCTTATTTCTCCGGCGTGCACAAACGATCAAGCAGGACTCGATTGGATGAAATCCTTTGTCGACGGGTGCATCGATTGTACGGTAAGGATTTCTGTCACTGCCCCAGTACAGTAGTAGTTGAACGTTTCGATAACTCAGATTAATGCCGTCGCCTTCCATTTCTACGGTACCGACCCGAGAGCACTCGTTGAGCACGCCACGATCCTGCACGAAACATACAACAAACCAATATGGATCACCGAGTTTGCAGACCAGGTAGGATTCCGGGGCGTCCATTTCATCGCATAACCTGAGTGCTGATGAGGCAATGCGTAACGTCACAGAATTTTAGCGGCAGTGGCGGCCAAGCCTCGATGTCTGATATTTACGCATTTCAAAGTGCAGTCGTTGAATTCGTGGAGAAGACGCCATGGATTGAGGCCGCCTTCCCGTTCGGTATGTATGTCGTATCTCTTCCGACGAACACTTGTGACTGAAGCCACGTCTAGGAGCGATGCATGACCTGCAGGGAGTCAATGAAGGTAACTCACTGTTAACCGCGAACGGGTGGCCAACATCGCTGGGATATAATTACTTTGGTTGAGTAGTCGCCAAAGCCCCAGATTCTGTGTGGAGGGAGTCACTCGCGCTGCAACATCTAAACTGTATTTTTTTGTCGCTTTGTACTCAAAACAAGTTTTGTGGCCGCGTCTGTTTCATTGTTTCCGTGATGTAACTCTTGACCTGTCCGCGAGTATACTCAGCATTCCGCACCGGACTCGGAGGCTGCTGGTCATGGCAACTCTGGGCACACCGAGGGTGAAAAACAAGGGATCCATCATATGGTCTATGGTCACTCGGGGCACTTTCGTCTAATATGGTTCGTTATGTACAGCTAGCCTCAGCTGTTTTCCTCCACGCAAAGCGCATGTGAGTCGTGGCACTTCTTGGTGTGCAACGAAGCAAGGCCATGAACAACATCTCGAGAAACGGACGCACTCAATAGACTATACAAACACGCTCAAGACCTACTCGCGTGCGGCTGCGTTTACGTAGGTTGCTCAGCGTCTACTTGGGCAGCGACCATCGCATCGTAAAGCCCATGCTGTGAGCCAAGCCCGTACGTCAGCGTAAGCTCGGATAGGATATTCGGAGAGTGCTTGAGCTGTTCGGCATCGTACGATGAGTCGTTAAGAGTAAAGCGGGATACCACATCCCTCAAAAGAAATCAACACACCATCGAGATGATATCCTCCAACAAATGAGCCTGTCCGACCGCCATACCCATCATCCCATCCTGCGATACATGTACGATATGGACGTGGAAATGATCTACACCGCGCACCGATCATCCATGACACCACTCATACCTGCAGAGGCAAACAAATCCACGTACAATAAGACGGCTGATAATGGATGTACATCCGCAACGAGCCCCTAGGAAGCCCCCATCGTTCCTTTGCAATGCTACACGCCCTTCCCCGTATCTCCTCCAACATCCCGATGTGGCCATCTGGCCCACCTCTGAGATCGCGCAGAGAGCGGATGGAGGTATCAAATACGATGGCGAGCAGGTAGAGCGACGAGATCGGTCCGTAGGGGTCCCATTTCATATCGGGGAAGATGAGAAAGCGCGGAGTACGGCAGAGGACGCTGTCAGCTTCAGACTTGCCCTCTAACACGTCTCTGACCCTATGAGGGGATCGTCGCCATCACCATCAACGTTGTCATTGTCAGTCAACCCACGCTACTGCTGGAACGTACCACTGCGTG